>VZTZ01014537.1:301181-498982 GCA_013400955.1 Drymodes brunneopygia
TTTTTTTTAAATCTAAAAGCCATCTTGTATTCCCCTCTAGGCTGATTGGAGTCCAGATCCCGAGGAAATCTCCAGATCAAATGCCCAGTAAATAAAACATTGAGCTAAGACTCGTGGAAGAGCTGCAGAATGGATGGATTTTATGACCAGCAAGTGCCTTACATGGTCACCAATGTGAGTGATCAATTCAAAGTTGGTGTTTATAAACTTGACTCCGACTTATTTCTGTGGGGGAGTTTTACTGACACAGTCTCTGCTTTGTTACGGCTGTAGGGGCAACTCTTCATCTGGGAGCTTTGCTTGCAAGATGAGCCTGTCTTCTTAGTTATTGCAATAAAGCATCGTGTTCTTTTAAAGACAGTTTTGGGATGATTAAAAAATCATGCACATGATTAGCGGATGAGGGAGGCAAGAGCAGCAGCAGCTGCATTCAAAGTTTCTGGCTGCGTTTGCCTGCAACGTTCAGAAGAATGAAGTTGAGGCAAACATTAACCTTTTTTTTTCCTCTCTGTTTTTTTTTTTTTTTCTTTCAGGACTTTCCAAACAATTTTATAAGCAACACAGGGAAACAAAGCAGTATATTATAATTTCATATGCAGGGTTCTCCTGCATAGCTTATGCTATGGGGATTTATGGGCTATCGTGTAGGTTTGTATGCTTTAGATGCTAAAAATATGATTGGTATTGTGTTGCTGCTTGAGCACATTATATATGTATTGTACAAATAGATGTCTACATAGATAGAAATGTGTTGCATTTAGACACAGGAATCTTTTGGAGGATGTTAGGTACTCAGCAGCATTTTTGTTAGAAACTGAAGGCTTGCAAGAGAACCATTTCCCTGTTTGAAAATGTAAAGAATTTATGCCAGCTTTGCATGTTCCTGATTAAATAAAAAAAAGCCCAAAACAAACCCAACCAAATCTCAAACCTCAGATTTCTAAGTTAACTGATCTTTCCTGTTTATAGAATCCGCGTGGGAGAAACTGTAATGAGAGACCGACAAATGTCAGGAAAAGAAAATTCATTAACAGAGACCTGGCTCATGATTCAGAAGGTGAGGGCTTGTTGTTTCCCCCCCCACCCCTTCTCCCTTTCTTACTAATGCAGAGAAGCTTTTTGAGAGCTCTTTATTTATTTATTTGGGAGATAAATATATCTACATCAATTTGAATAAAAAAGACAAGAAAACTACATTTAGTAATGCAAAACCAACTGGCAAGGGCAATACATTTATAAGGTTGAAAGTCTTTCCTTGACTTACCCTGTTGCATTTTGTGCACATGTGGCACACGGATGTCATGCACTGAGGCCAAGCCTTTGTGGCATCTGACACAAGTCATGGCACATGGCTTTTTCACCATCAGGCCTTTTGAGCTTTAGGGCATTCTTCATCCCTCCCATCTTTTAACGTCCTTTGCCCTGGACTGATGGTAGTAGGAGTGAGAGATTTTGTGTGTGGAGACTTGCTTTCCACCAGCTTTATTGTATAGTCAGGTTTCTGGTGTCTGCTGGCCTGTTTCTCTTGTTGTATAACCCTAACAGGGTTAAAAATCCAGGGAATTTCGATTAAGGAAGCCTAGAGTGGAGAAAGTTTTGGAGGGCCAAAGATTTTTAACTTAGTCCCATCAGCAGCCACTCAGAATTGTAGCTTGAGAGCTGTAGGTTGGTAATAGCTGTTAACACTTCTTTGGGTTCCAGGCTCTGTATATATGCTACGCCTACAGCCCTGAAAGTGCATAAGACATACAGGAAGATATGTAGAGGCCTATAACTTACCCCTGTATAAATCTTACCAGCGTAAGAACACACTTTTCAAAATCCATACTTGCCTGGAAAAGTAGATTGAAAAGAAAGCAACTTTCTGATTTTCAGTTGAATCATTTCCCAGTGTGAATGTTGGATATCAGTCCACAGGATAAATGAATAGCCTCTGTCATTTAAGTATATGTAAATAGTTATCTGTCAGAATTCATAAAAGAGGAAGTCTCTCTAAAAATACAGTAAATTAAAAATAAACCATTTGTTAGTTCAAATATCCTGCTTAGTCTTAGCAAACAGAATTTTCCTAACTGAGTTTCTGAGGTTTGCTCTGGTTTACACCCATTGTAAGTAACTGATTTCAGTGAATTGCAAAAGATAAGCTGCTGCAAAATTCAGTCCATGAAAAAGGTGTTTTTAGCTTTAAAGAAGTGCAGTGAGAACAGCATAGAGGAAATAGTGGTGATTCTCATGTCATACCAAGTAAAACATAAGGGGAAGTACAAAAGATTTCCCATTTCTCTTTGCTATTGCAGCATCTCAGGTCATGGCTTCAGAATTTTTATATGATAGTTATGACCCTACTATTAAAAATACTCAGTTATTGCTCAGGCAGAACTGTGGATGTCCGAGCAAGCTTTATCTGGGGCAGATCTTACAGGAGGAGGCCTGAATTGTATAAGAAGAAATAGTTCACCTGTAAGAAATACTATAATTTTAACTTTTTTATGTGTTTCTGAATGAGCCTTTTATACTACAGAGCTCTGTTAAGATTCTGGTTGTTATTTCAAGAGCTGAAAATACAGTAAGTGCTTGGGTTTTTATTAATAGATGTAGAAAAATCATTACCTGATGCCTCAGAATGTCTGCTTTTTCTGTACATTTGACTGCCAAAATAGAATTAATGTATATTGTTCTTAAGGAAAAATATATTTCTGAACATATTTTAATCCTGTGAGGAGATTAAAGTTGTGAGTCTTTTATCTATGTCTTTATCTTTTTGCAGAACTCTTTCAAGATCTGAGCCAATTACAGGAGACATGGCTTGCAGAAGGTAAGGAAAAAAACTGCTTGTAAAAAGAGGAAAAACAACTCTGGAGGGGAAAAAAAAAGTCCTGAACTTGCTGTCTTAATGTTCAGCCCAATTAATTGAGCTCTAAAAGAGCCACCTCATGTGTCATGCATACATTAGAGCCTCTGATGAGTTTGTCTTTGGGGACTCTAGGGCTGCTCTACCCAGTGTCATCACAAATTACCAGGAGAAATTGCTTCCAGCTCACAATCACATCTGCTTTTGGCAAGAACTAATGCACCAAGACTTCAAGTTCTAAGCCTCTGTTCAGATTTTAATTGCAATTGATCAGGTTTATATTATTGTACCTCGAGAGACTACATACAGCCAGAACTGGGCTTGCTGTTTCCTTTTCAGCAGCACATATAATTATTTGGTGTTCTGGTGGAGTACTTTTCTGATGGCAGAAATTAGTTTCTCTGGGTTCATCGGGACGGGATGCTTCAAGATTTAAGTGCAAGTGTCTTCTTTCCACCTTGTTCACAACACAGAACATTAGGTGTGTATGAAATACTTAACCAGTACTTTTTCTCTCTTCCTTTTTTTTTTCCGGAAACCTTTAAATATTTTGCATGTTATTTTTGTCTTTGTATTTGTAATTGTGAGATTCTGTACCGGGTGATTAGAAAACTAACATTGGTCTGTTTTACACATGCATGTTCTTTTAAGTATATTTCAAATAATCTTGCAGAGCACATTCTAGTGAAGAGACAAGGTTTAAGAACAATAATGTACAAATCTGAATTTCAAGTCGTTGTTGAGAGATTTATTTAACAGTAACAAAATTGTGCTGCTGCATTAGGAGCACTTTAACAAGTTGCAAGGTTTCTTTCTGCTTGTTCAAGTCTATTTGTTTTCAGCAACATTTTCTGATTTTTTTTCTTTGATATTTGCAGTACTGTTTATTTGAAGCATAAAGATTTTTATGTATTATCTATTCTTAATATTTCTGGTCAGTTTTTTAATGTAAACTTCTGCATCTGAAATAGACATAAATTTGATGCAAGTTAAAATAATCTCTCCAGATTCATCCTGATTTAAATGAAAGTGAGTATTTACATATGTTTAATTTTTTTCCTGTACAGGACTATGCACAGCTGTTTATAGAAGAGATGTTCTGGTTTTGTTGGAGTTTTTTTTTTGGTTTTGGATTTTTTTTTTTGAAAGGAGAGATGTTGGGGTGAAATGCTTGCTGTTTGTGTTCATAGAAAGAGGGAAATATTGCTAATGACTACTTGCTTATGTTCTGATTCTGTTTTAACAGCTTTTTGTGTAGTATCTTTACTATAAGTAAGTTGTGAGGTATTGTTTCTTTTGATGACATTTTTATCCTGCTAGTAATCGTTTTAGTATGGTATTATTCTGTCTATAATCAAAAAGCCCTCCTGAAATTAATGGAACAGAGGATATATTTTTATGAACTAATACAATTCTTCGCTAATAATTGAAAACAGGATGTCCTGTACTAAGATCATTTTTGTAGTATAATAGATGCAACTATGGCTGTCTCCCTGTGGTAATTTTCCTAAGGAACTCTTTACATTGTATCATCTTATTCATGTTAGCAAATCAGAAGCATGTTAAAATGCTATTCAAAAGACTCCATTTTTTAATTTAGAGGTTAACCTATAGTTTGATTTTTTCACTGGCATGGATGGTTTTGTTTCTGAAAAATGATTACATTTCTTTGATCTTAAGTCAGAAAACATACAGACAGATTCATAATGCATGTGCAGATAATAATAGAAGTTTGAAAAATAATGCAGAATTTAAAACTAATTTGATAATTTCCATAAGTACATAAATTAATGTAGTGGCAATTTTTATTCTGAAGATACTGCTTATTTTAGACTAGAATCACTTGCTTGAGAGCCTTTTTACCTCTTTATCAGAGTGTATTTCACTGAATAAATTTAGATATGTTTTGAGAGAGAAGGTGTCTAGTCCCATGTCAGTTAGGTTGAATAACCTTTATAAAGGCAGATAAAATAACCTGGGAAATCTTTTAAAATGACAAAAAAAAAGTTACTTTTTTACCTAGCAGAATGTAATAAAGCTAAATAACGCTATTTGTCCACATTATGTTGCAACTAAATATTACAGGTTTTTCAGTGTCCTAGAAAACTTAAAGAAATCTCTGTTTCGGGCCATGCCATGGTTTTAGCAGTTCCATGGAACACAAACTTTGCACAGTTTTTCTTAAGGCTAAACTAAAACTGAAATAAAAAGTTAAGATGAGAACATCAAATACTGAGCTGTTAGCTAGATCCCCAAGTTTTATGAAAAAAACCCACCCTTAACAACTTCTGTTAGTCTTTATAATATGCTGTTTGAGGACATTGTAGCTCTGCTCAGATGTCTATATGGATGAGCTTAGCCAGGAAACAGATTTTGAAATCAGACTTGTTTACCCATTGCTAGATGTGTTCATTTATGTTCTTCTGGACCTTCCTAGGCTAGAACTCTGCCAATTTGGCAGCATCAGTAGTGTTTACATATTTCTTTTCATAATGCTCTGGAGCCAGGGAAATGACCATGAAATTTTAAAACATCTTGACCCTTTTTAAGAAAAGCAGTGGCAGCTGACCAGGTTTCTCCCACTAGTTCAGATCCCCACTGGGGAGTAACCAGGTCAAAAATCTACTTATTAGTAAGGAGAAGAAAGTGAGTTGCATTTTATGACACACAAAAATAATGCTTGTGTGTTTTTCTTTGTTTTGCTTTTCCTGAAGCTGTCCTTACTGAATCACATACTTTAGCCTGAAAATTTTTACAGTTAGTGTCACCTGTGGCAACTTGGTGGTAAACAAGTAAACAGAAAAGAAATGTATTCTTTTCCTCTCGGAAATGGTGGGAGGTTCACTCGTATTAAAGTATTAATCCAAATGTAAACAATTCAGTAACCTATTTAATATTTTATTACTACATAATTAACAAGCTGAATACTACTTACAGAACTCACAAATGTATTCCACTAGCTGCATAGTAGATTTTTATGGAAATGAGTTTTGCTTCTTACTCTGTGTAGTGTTATATATGTAAAAAAGAATCTAAATTATTTTGATGTAAAACTTACTCTGAATAAGGTTGCCCTGGGTCAATTGTTACGCAAGACAGAAGATAGAGTATAACTGTTTCCTGATGCTAGAAATTGAACATGGGAAGCCTTTAGTAATTTTTTCAATGTTCAACCTTGAAACAGTTAAAATTGCCTATTGCTAACCAAGACAAATATTATTTGGATATTATCTTTTGTTTTATATTTAAATAACTCAGTGGCAACATTTTGGCATAATAATACTATAAAATGACTTTATTGATTCCATGTATTTGGAATCAGATTGGTTCTGGCAGACAGTAATTGTTCAGTGACTTGAAAAAAAATGGTTAAAATATTAATCTAATGCTATCTTGTCATGGTAGCTCTTCCTTCTTGTTGTGGAACAAAATGAAGAGAGAACAAATTGTTAGTGAGTGAGTGTCTCCTTTTTATGCTGAAAGCATTTGGTTTTGGGGAATACTAGATTAACAAAAAACTCAGAATTTTATTTACTATTACTTAGATACTAATTTCTCCAGCAGCTTGCTCAAGATACATAAAAGACACCCCAAGTAAAGACAAATAATAAATTTATGCACTAGATCTGCTTCTTAGAGCAGTAGATAATAAGCTTCTCAGATGGTAATACACTAAAAAATAAAATATAATGTTCTCTATGTGATTTGAAAAACATACAAAAAGATTAAGTAAACAGTAAGTGGTTTGAAATAACAGCTACAGGTAACGGGTTCATGCCTCTACTGCGACTCAGCTAAATTGAGTGGGTGGTTTCTAGAAGCTACTTCTATTCAGAAGCTGCTTCTTAGTGTCTGAAAGTAAGTCATTTCTCTCAAATAATTATTGGCCAACTTTGGAATGAACTTGAAAAAATAAATTTCTTCCCTCTATTCTCCTAATGTGAAGGACCCACCAGTGTTGCAGTGATGTCTAAGCAAGTGTTGACTTGTAGTTTATTTCTTGAATGAGGAGGTGTGAAAGGAAATAGTTTCTAATCCTTGAAGGATTGCTTTTAATAAAAGAGAGTACTGGATCTTCAAATATTAGTCTAGTTAGCGTGGCTTTGTTTAATCTGGCTAAGTAGCTTTTTTCTGCCAAAAAGTTGTAAAATTTACCCAGTGTAAGGCAGATGGTATGTAGCCACATTCAAGAGCTATCCACATTATTATAAGAGCAATAAGAGTCAAGAAATAGTAATTTAATACCTCCATGACTGAAATCTGCCTGACAAGAACAAACACTTAAAAGCAGTGAAAAAACTTTCAGTTTGTAGTATAGATAATATCTTCTTCTTCTTTTTTTTTTTTTTTTTTTGGTGATCTGGTAGATTTGATTTTCTAATACAGCTCATGATCATAAATACATAAATATCTGCACAAAAAATAAGAACAGTTAGATTAGGCAAAATGGGAGGGAAAAAGATGTTATTTAAAAAAGGAAAATAAAGACCAAAAGAAATAAACCCACCAAAAATCTACAAGTCTGAAAATCTGCATACTAGTAAACTTTTTCATGATTTTCTTCTTGTTTGCTAGAAAAGTAAGTAATTTTACTCAAAACAATAATTTACAAAAGCATAGAGGGGTTTGCTAACCATGAGGCATGTAGCAAAATACTAAATGCGAGTACTCCTTTTAAAGCTAACTTTCTTTCTCATTTTTGGTATAGCAGCAAATGAAGAGCAGATTCTGCAAACCCATCTTCATATTCTTAGGGATTATTCACATAAGGAAGAATTTTGAGATCTGGAGCTAGTTTTGAACTGCATTTAAGTTTATTAGTCAGAGCATCTCACGTTATGTAAAAAGGATTTGGGGTTGTTTTGACAGTAAATCCAGTGCTTACGGGAAATAATATTTTTTACCATCTTGAAATTTATTTAGGTTTTGTCTTCCCACTGCTTCTTTGTTAGAAACAGTTATTCCTATGGAAAAAGAACAGCCACCGACCAACACCCCCCCACCCCAGCCCTTGCAGGAATACTTACAATTTAGCCAATCTTTCAAATATTCAGAAGTGACAATGAATCAAAGAAAACTCAATAGACCCATTACTGTTGAGGCCTGAAGTCTTATTTTAGCTGAGGCCAAAATACTACTGCTCATATAGAATTTCCTGTCAATTTCAATTTCTTTTGCCACTTTGAATAAATGATGGATATTTTAAAACTAATTGCTCTTAGCTCTAAAAGTGAAGCATGAGGTCAGAGCACACAGTACCGCAGGAAGTGTTCTGCTACCCAAAATAAAGTTTTAAGTGAAGCATTTTCAGCTTCTTGTTTTTCTGGAAAGTTTCCAGTTTTTTTTTAACAGGAACACCTTTCTCTGGAGTGCAGCTGAGTTTTTGGAAGCAGTTTGTGAGTGGGAGAAGGAAGAGTTAAGTTTAAGCCCTTTATAATTTGCTTAACTTTTCATTTATTAAATAGCGTTCCTCAGCAGGTCTGTGCTGCATCTTGAGACAAAGCAGTGAAATCACTGTGTTTATGCCTAAAGTTCAAGTTTACTTTGCTGTAGCTTTCTGGAAGGGTGTGACATGAAAAGCTTGTGGTTGGGGCCACATGGTTCATGCTGGTCTGTGTTTTTGTGAATGGAGGCAGAACTCCAGTTCTGACTGCTTGTCTTGAGGAATTGCTTCGGAGATCAGCTGTCTCATTCACTGGCAGAAAGAATGACTCATACATCTTCTGCCTTGTTTGGCTCCAGGTCATTGTTACAGTGGATAGAGCTGGTTTTAATTAAATATTAACTCCTTTTGTCCTGGATGCTTGTTAATGGGGACTTTTTGTTTACTTGCAATGAAAGCAAGCTAACAGGCCCGAGTTCTAAACTTTTTTTTTTCCTTTTTTTTCCTTTTGCTTTCCCTTTGCAAAACAAGCCGTCAGTTCAGCCTTTCAAAGAGTGTTTAAAACTCTAAAAGCTACAAACAAGTATTAAGTATTTTTGTGCTGTGAGTTTGCATAGCTCAGTAGGTAGTGAAACTGTAAAACTTAAACTGATAACATCTTCAAGATCATCATTAACATTTCTGCATGCTTTCCAAATCCTCTTGGGACATTATAGCTATAGTCAGAAGAAAAAGAAAACTTTTGGTAATATTCTAGGCTGAGTTGGATAGTTTATGCTACAGATGTCGTCTGCTTCAGGAGTCTGAGACTTGATGGCTCTGAATGTGGAATGAACTAATGTAGCTGCTTCTGCTATAAGCAGTAAAAGCCATGTGCTTAATATCCTTCAAAATCTTTTATTAGCCTTTTGGAATATACGTGCCTTCTCAAACCCCCATAATTAAGTAGCTCAAGGAAATGTTCTCATTCAGATGGGTGATCATTTCAGATATCTTTTTTTAATTCCCCTCTGAATGGCAAAGGGAAAAAAAAGTTTTGGTGATTTATGCATTGTGCCTTGTGCATGTTAACAGAAGCTTTTGTGGCAGTCTAAGTTGCAGAATTTATGAATAAAAGAGGAAATGAATGGCCTATGTACATAAATGTGTAGACAGTTGTGACACTGCAAGTTACATTTTCCTTTCAGATATTCACGTTCAAGTATCTTTACCTGTCTATTTAATTTGTTGCAAAATCTGCCTGTAATTATCCAAAATCCAGGTACAAAAGCCCTCTTCTGCTTGAGCAATGGGGTGATGTATCCCAGTGATGTAGCATCTCACAGTGAGATGCTGGTGGAAGAAGACTGTATGACAGTGAGTGCTTGCATTTCATAAGTATGATCATGTGCAAGTTTCAGTTCTGCTTGTTTAAGAATATTTTCAGATTAAGTGAAGAAATAATTTAGGTTCTCATTTCCACCAGTTAGCAAATCCTTTTAATTTCTGCGTATAGGCTTGTGGGCTCATTTCTAAGGTACTGATGCTACTAAATTTACATTTCAGTTGGAAATGCATGTTCCTAGTTTGAATGTTTTGGATGCTGTTACTTGTTTTGTTTGTATTTGGCAGGGTTTTAAACACTCCTTAACTTGCTGTGTTCCTTTTTCTACAGAGGCTTTTAAGGCTATGTTAATATTGCATTTAAAGTAAATTTTGACAGCATGGTCTACACCTGTTTCTAGGGTACCGATAAAGTGAAGTGCTCCGTCTCTATTAAAAATGCCTTCATAAATTTTGGGGATCTGTGAATGAAGTACATTATTCTTGTTTACTCCATAAACAACAGCAAATCACGGGTAATGCAGTAATGTAGTGGTTTCCATGACAGTTTAACCAGATATATTTTATTTTTTTCTTACTCTATGACTGGGGGGAAAAAAAGGACCTTACGTACTGATATATACATAAATCTCTACAAGAGATTTTTTTCTGGACTAAGTCATATTAAACTGATAAAACCAGAATGAAGCACTGGTGAAGCTGTCCAGTGCACAGAGGATGCTCTCTGGGAAGTTATATGAGATTTCTATCCCAGTTCTGCAACCACTAAATGTAGCCGCTTTATTTAAACAGAAGGGGTTTTATTTTCTTTGAGGCTTTTAAAGGTATCCTAGATTCACAAATTTATATATATTGCTACATATATATGTATATATAAAATGCAGGTGCATGTTAGAAAACTTAATTCTCCTAGCCTCCTTGCTGCATTTGAAAGTGATAGCTGGCTTAAGAAAAATGTGTGGGATGTGTCTTCTGTAAACAAGAAGTTACTTGATTCAATTACTTTAACTCTGAATGTACTCAGAGACGCTTCAAAAACCAGTGGAAATATGAGAAATCTTCGGAACTGATTTTTAAGTACAAGACCTTGATTTTTCTGTGACAGTCAAATAGTTTGTAAGGAAAATGCCGGACATTCACATGTAGTCAATTGTATGAAATGTCAGAAACTGCGGAGTGTTGGTATTTGGGCTCATCCTTTCCCTGAATTCATTATTGGTAAAAATTCTGTGGTTTCTCTGGAAGAAAGAGAAATTGAATGCATCAAAATACTGGGAATATTTGGGTTGGTAGTGTTTTATACAGCTTCAAACTTCAAGGAGCCCATATGTCCTCGGGGGTACCGGTTTATTCTAAAAGGATAGGCTACTATCATGTTTGATTTTGTTTGGTTTTTTTTAAAATTAGAAACCCAAACAACAAAGCAACAGTAGCTATGCTTTTTTTCTTTTTTTTCAAACGAAGGCTAATTACACTTAGTGTATTTATCTTACTCACACTTCTTTTCAAATCTGTATTTGCACATTTCCAAGGTCATTTGTTTTTAAGGGATATTTGCTGCAATTAAGACAGTAGGATTTTAAATTTATTTTAAAACCCAGTGCAAATAATTTTTCAGTATAATGAGCCTGATTCTGAACTCTTTACCCAGGAAAAAAAACTTCCAGTTAAGTCATTAGAAATATTTCCTGAGTAAAGGAGTGGAGATCTGGTCCATGAAGAGCACTGTAGTGCACATTCAAAATAATTGTGAGTAATTTTAATTAAATATATATATTTAGTTCAAACAAATTATATTAAAACTAGTAGAAATTGTACATATATAATGGGGAATATGCACTTCCTATACTAGAAAGTGTTCTGAAGGGCATTAAAGTTACGTTTTATCATTTAACGTATTTGAGAGCATTTGATAGTCGCGGTTTCGATAAATGATTATATAAGCAGCATTTACCTTTCAAATTGTGTTGGGTAACCAGATCGTGGCAGATGTTAGCTTTTAATTAAGATCATATGAATTATTTGCTTGTCTTCAGACAAGAACTGCGTAAAGTATTTTTAAACGATAATTTTA
Organism: Drymodes brunneopygia; assembly: GCA_013400955.1. Lineage (NCBI taxonomy): Eukaryota > Metazoa > Chordata > Aves > Passeriformes > Petroicidae > Drymodes > Drymodes brunneopygia. The sequence continues at coordinate 312,813 of VZTZ01014537.1, forward strand.
TGCATCTTTGCTGTGGCGATTGCAGTTAGTGTGTATGTTGTGGAAAAGATGCCAAAGTTCAGAGAAGATAAGCTGAATGTCTCTCGCCACGTACCAGAAGCAGTCGTGCTCGGAGGATGCCATTTCTCCATGTAATGTTCTGCAGTTATTTGAACGTATTCATCTATAATAAACATTTAGTGGTGTTTCAGCTTAAATGGTTTAAATGAGTTTACCACGCAGTTTGAGAGATGGCTAATGTCTTAGATATACAACGAAAAGGAACTGTGGTACCAGAGGAGCAAAATTATCTATCAGCAGACCGAGAAATGATTGTGTTTAATAGCTCAGGTTTGTGATGGAAGTTTCCTAAAAGCAAAGATGATCTTACATAAGGCAAATGGATATTAATAATGATTTTTGCTCTAAGTAAATCTTTTTCCATGTCTGAAATGTTGTAATTGAACCAGGAATTCTGTGGTCTGGTGTAATAGTTCTTTTTGAATATTTAAAACAATAACAGAAAATCCCTACTGTGTTGGCTGACTGCCATGAGCAATTGGAATCACTTTTAAGTAAGCCAAAGGTGTGGTAGTTTCAGGTGAAAGAAGCATAAGCGTTAATCAGTGGGGTTTGGTTTTATGTGGACTTTATGTGCAGATATTTTGAAAATGAGCACTAATGAGTTTCACCAGTGGCATGGTAGGTCCAGACCCTGGTACAGGGAGTGAGGCAGGGCCAGTGAGCCCCTACATCCTCCCATTCCCATTGCTCTGTTCCGGGCCTTCTCTGGACTCATGCTGCACCACACAGCTTCACCCCAGGGTTTAGCTGATATTAAAATGATGCGCTTGCCTGATTTTCATACTCAATAATGAAGAAACAAAAAATCATAATTTTAAACTTGACTGTGCTTTGAATTAAGCACAAGAGTCTTTATTCATGCTTTAATGGCTTCTTTTAATTCTTGTTTCTTGTTTTTTGTTTGTTTTGTTTTTGTTTTCCTTTCTTCAGCTCAGGTACCTGACAATGACGAGCAGTTTGTGCCAGACTATCAGGCTGAAAGTTGTAAGTATACTACAAATCATCACTTTCTTAAAATATATGTATTTGTATATTTATATCTTCATATTTGTTATTTATTTTGTCATCTGTGGTCATGTGATAGCTCCTTTTGCTGGTCGGTGACATCAGTGTAATGAGTAGATAAAGCAAGTGGCATTTTGATGTGCAGCCAAAAGAACTTGTTTGGGCTGAAGGTATAACCTTTAGCAGGGGGCCCTTTCCTGTCATTTCCACCCACAGCCCCAGGGAAGCATGGAAAAACTTAGGCTGTGGAGGTTGGAGTTTCTTTGTCTGTAGAGTGAGCAGAGGAGCTTTTAGCCGATACAGATCAGATACTGTGGGACATCAACATGTTTTGTGTATGAATAAATAAATAAAATTCTCCACATGATCAATCAAACACAGCCACAGCTGAAGCATTTTTAAGTTGTCTTAGCATGTGGCATTTTCTCGCTCAAACAGTATTTTCCATTGAGTTAATCGATGAAAGCAGGAGTTAAGTTAAGCTGGGTGCTTTGCATTGTTTTCTACTTACTTAACAAGAGCCTAAACTTATTTTTATCAGCCTGTACCCCTCAAGGCTTGCCTTTAGCTATTAAAATGCTCCTATTCTGTTAAATGCTGACTCTGTTTTGCTGTACCTGCTGTTCTGTGCTATTGGGTGATTGCAAGGGCAGAGCATGAGAAACATCTGACAAAGTCACAGACTTCTTGGAGTTTCTTTTGCCATTTTCTTCATGGCAAGGCTTCTCCCCATCATCAGAGGTCTCTTCTAAGCAGTATCTGCTGATTGTAGCAGAGCACATGGTAACTTTTCCATTTTGCTAAACAACTTAAATAGTTTATCGTATTGAATTACTGCAGTTCACTAAGCCAGGTAGCTGTTAAACATGGCATTCATGTACTGAAATATTAAGATTAATATTAGAGAGATTAGGAAGAGTTGCATTAAAATAGTCTTGAACCCAAAAAACAAATTCACACTTGCTGAATTTTCCTATAAATCTTATAGATTATTTTTTTCCAGATATTAAGAAGCTGTTTCAAGAAGAATTTATTGAGAGTATTCATAACAGCATTTTGTGAGGCAAAAAAGAACCCACATGTTTTTTTTAATCCCCTGGAATTGTTGCTGTGCAGGATAGTATTCCTGCACAGCAACGATTTAAATTTGTTTTTCTCTCACAGTTCCTGTACGTATGCTAACCAACAATCATGATCATTTTAAACTTTGAACGTTGCCTTTTATAACAGAGGGGTTTTTTTTTACCTCTGTCTTCAAAGACTTCTTTTTAAAATTAAATTATAATATGAAAGACAAAACAATTTGTAAATTGAAAATCAGATATGTTACTTTACATATGGATCTGTGTCCAAATATAGTCATTCATGCATATACCTTTGTGTAAGAGTACAAAGTTCAGCTGGGGCTTCTATTAACCCACAATTATCGTTACACAACAAGTCAATGATTCTTGGAAAATAATTTGTGGACTGTGAATGAAAAGCCCCATTGAAGCTGGCCACTGCTTTTGGTGATAAAGAAATTCTCCTAATATGGCTATTTTATTAATGCTGTTGTGTTTCAAAGTTCCTTAGCCACAGCTTACACAGTATTATCAAAGGAACATTTATTTCTTCATTTCAGTTGGTTTCTTTATCTTAAGTAAAGGTCAGGAGAGCTTCCTGGAGAGTTACTCTGGCAAAGGTTATGGAGTTTCAGACATATACTTGGATATAATGTATGTAGCTGTGGGCTCTGCAAAACAGGAACGGAGATCAACATAACCAAAGCCGTGGGGAAATTACTGCTGCAGAAGTAGCACAATTGTGACTGTTTTCTCTAGGATCCAAGCCTGCCTTCAAACTCTCTTTTAATGACTTGCTCTGTGTAGTCTATAACTGTGCAGTACTGAGCCTGTTACTGGCAGCAGTCTGGCAGAAGCACTTGACTTCTTTTTTAAATTTTATTTAAATTTGTTTTATTTATTTTAATTTTAATGTTAACTTTAATTTTTGTTTTCATTTTTTACATGGGAGAGAATGGACAAGCTTTCATAGATTTAGTGTTTAATGCATTTAATTGAGCCAAAAATGAGGAAGGACAGAAATGTAAACCAATGAAGGGGATCACAGCCATTTTAGTTTAAAAGCATCTAAACTAAACTGTGCTTTGCTACAGAAATTTCATTTATGGAGCTGTATGTAGATAGGGGTGTGTGTGTGATGTGCAAACTATGTGAAGAAAATGGAAGTGTTCCAGTGAAACAGTTATAATCTGCAGTCCAGGTACAAAAAATAATGACATTTTATTTCTGGCTTCATTGCTTAAGAAAGGGGCTTTAAAGCCAAGACAGATCTGTGCTGTTAACTTGAAACTTGTGATGTTAAATTGAAACATTAAAAGGAGACTTAAGAAGCTTTGGTTACTGTAGCAGTTCTGGAACAATGTGGTTAAAATTTTCCTGTCTAAAAATCACCAGCTTGGTGATTTGAAGAAGTCAGCTCTTGAAGCAAGATGTGGAAGGTAGTGGAGGAACTGATACTGCCAAGATCATGTGCTGTGTCCTAGCACTGAGCAGGAATAAATGCCCCTTAAAGTGCTGTGGGTTTTGCATTTATTTTCTGTACTAATGATTTTAACTAGTGAAACTGCACTGGTATTAGTAACTAAGGGAAACATTTAGTTTAGATTAGATATATAGTCCACTTTATCCACTCAGGGATTTAACTTCAAAGCTAGCTTGGGACCATGAATATTTCAATTATGAGTTGCTATTAAACTTCAATCAGTTTTCAAAAAGCAAACATAATATGTGTATTTATAGTTAGGTGTGGGCTTTAGATATTATGAGTGAGATCAACAGCTAGCATAACTTTATGTGGTATTATTGACGTTATTGGAATTACGCATATTTCTGTTAGCTAAGGATCCAGCATGTCAAGATTCCCCTTAATGCTTTAAGCTTCAGTTTACCTGTTTAAAAGTAAAATTTATTTTGTTACTCCTTTATGTCTTCTGGAAAGAGGTCCTTCCTACCATAAGAATCTTAGTAATGCCTGCACTTTCAAGCCTTTCTTTTTTGTCATCAAAACCCCATCTTCTCTTACCGTTTTATTAAATATTTTTTAACTTGGCATACTTATCACAAAGAACATTTTTGCGATTTTGTTTAGGGTGAGGGGAACTTACAGTAGGTAACAACTAACTTGTTTGGCTTAAATTTTAAAAACAAGACCCAGTTTGGTTTCTGATACCTGTCTGCTTTCTGTGAACACTGAACTTCTTGAGTTCTAAGGGACAAAAATGTGTATAAAAAAGGTTTTTTTTCTCTCTGTTTGTTTGAAGCTGTACTGGAAAAATATTGAATTGCATATTAAATAGTATAATTTTCTTACTTTTTCATTTCCATTTTCACAAGAAATAAAAATTCCACAGAAGGAATGAAGAATCACTTCTACATGCTTTTACTCAAAAATTCTGTTTTAGGCAGGTTGGTTTTGCCTCTTTTTGAATCTGCTTCTATAATGCGGTTCACATGTTTGCTGAACATTCAAGTAACTTCCTAATGACTATTCTTTAACAGTAATATGAAAAGTTGTAAAGCAAAGATGTAAAAAATGTTTCCTCTAAAAAGGTGAATGTTTTGGGGTGGGTTTTTTTAATCAACATTCTGGATGTGACACTTTTTCCTAATTCTTATCCAAATAATAAATTCTAATTAAGCTTGTTTTCTGTCCATATAAAGTCAGTATTCACATTTGGAGAAGGGTGACCTGTGTTAACTTCCTCAGATAAGGTTTCCTATTGTTTCAAGTCCATTTTCATATACTGAGGAGGAGCCAGATCCTGAACTGGTTGTAATCAGTGGCAAGGCTTTCAGATACTGTAGAACAGCAAGGACTTTCCACTCCAGGAGTAAAAATGAATAAAGTGTTCAGTTTGCTCGAAGTCAATAGCTGTTGAGGTGAAGATTACTTGCTCCCATTGTTTGGATGGTTTCTGTGACAGACACAAGAGGAAGTAGGTAGGATTTGCTGATGTTAAAAGATGTAGTTGGCAAAGAAAACTTGGTATTGTCAACAAAACACTGAATTGTAATGTGACTGTGGTACAATTGGTTATAAATGGGGATTACTCTGCACCAAACTAGATTGCCTGGTGTCTTAATAGTGTAAGCATGGTTTATTTTGTATTAATAACACGTATTTGCATGGATCTATTTTTTCAGACTTTTCTTTTTTTTCTTTTATTTTTCTTTTGCCCTGAAATGTCAGTTATGTATTTAAAATTAATGATAAATTCTAGGTTTTGGCTTTTATTTGTTACTGAGTTTCTGTTAATGAGGATTTGTCTTGTGCTTCACCTTCTTGATCAGTTTCCTTCCTTCTCATTTGTTTTGTTCCTGTATTGTTTCCGAGATCATCACAGCCTTAACTTAACACTGCCAAGGGGTAAATGTTAGTGTTAGACCACATCTGTTGACAGTAAATGGGAAGGGCTGGCTGTAAAATCCCTGCTCCTCCATGTCTGAGTAAACTTTAAGATAGGAAAAATACTTTTTTTTAGTAGTGATTTTGTCACTGATCTTTCATGACCTTTATTCTTTCTCTTACCTCTTTTTTTGTTCCTCCAGGTTTAGTAAAGGAGTGCTTTCAATGTAGATGCCAGGAACCTTAAATTATTCAGGGATGTGCTTTTTAGATGCTCTGGCTTCAATCTTTAAAAGCCTGTTAAAGAGAGATTCTTTACATAGGCTTCAGGTAGCTGTATTCTTCTGTCATTTTAACTAATGGTGTAGGATATTCTAAATGCAGTTTAAATGAGGAAAAGCTTTAATATTTATTTATATATTTGCAGCATACAAAATAATGATTTTTTTTGCATTACCAGATGAAAAATGCTTCGTTTGTTTTATTTTCTTTCTCTTTCTTTCTGTGATTTAAATTTCAGAATTAGAAGAGCATTTTCTGCTTGCTTTCGTATAGCAAGAGCTGGTGAGAAATTGATAGAGGTTAATTTTCCCTTATTTTGACATATTTTGGAGAAGAAACCCCACACAATTAAAGTAGAAAACACCAGAGTGCTAGGAGTTCTGACAGGCCTCCTGAAGTCAAAATGAGGTATATTTACTGGATTTGTTTTTTGTTTTGATGCAGAATAGTTTAATTTTGCAGCTTCTAGAAAAGATTTTAGTGGACTAAAAAAAAAAAAAGACTTTTTTTAATGTGATGATTCACTTCATAGGCAGTTGGTAGTCATGTCTTGGTAGTGCACAATGTTCTAGAAATTGCACTTGGTAGCATTTTGGTTGTCTGCATGTGGCAAGTTGCACACACCAGCATCTTTTCAGGATTTTTTTAGAGGGTTTGGAGGGTTTTTTTAAATTTTATTTTGCCTTTATTTTAGAGTCTGTGTGTCTGGAATAACCTTTTCTTTGAGTGTAGCTCTGCAAGTGTGGTGCTACAGCAGGCAGTCTGACAAATATCCTGCAAGGTGGTGCTACTTATTCCTGGTGTTGAGCTATTCCCTGGTAGGGCTTTCTGCTGCAGCTGTGTTTTGTTTCTTGCCACTTGTCTTGAAACTACTTCCTTCCATAGGTCAGTTGTTGTCAAATACAGAGACATTTGCTTACTTCTTTTAGTGCATGCCCGACTGTGATGGATTCTTTAGGGCTGTGAGAGTCGGGGCTCTGTGGTTTGTTCCTGCCTTTAGCTTTGCATGACCTTGGGCATGTTGCTTAACATCTTTGTTTCTGGTTTGAAGTAGGTACAGAAATGCATGTATCACTCTGCTGTGAGATACACAGCTTTCTTAATGATCACTTATCTGGAGATCTCAAAAGCATTTTACAAAGACAGTCCAGTGCAATTGCTGTTGTAAGAGCTGGAGAGGTCAGACTGAGGAGTCGATGCTGACCACCTTATCTCCCTTCATAGTTGCCTTAGATAGCCTTGCTTCTTTCATTGTATCCCTGAACACTTGTTTCCTTTGTTTAAAGCAGGACTGAAACTGTTACCACCTGTTAACTTTTTTCTTTTCCTTATTTTTTTTTTTTTTACTTCACATTCAATAGGAATTAGGATTCGGTGTCTTTCAGAAAACTCATTTTGTGGCTCATTGATGGGCATTAACCTGTGCTAGTAAGAGTTTTGTTTTTCTTCTTTTTCCTGTACAAGATTTTTGGAAATATTTAAATCTGACGTAGTTGTGACAATAATTGTTAGATTTGATTCTTGGAAAAGTTTTATCATTAGAGAGAGTGTCAACCGTAATACCCTTAACTTGTGATCTTAATAGCAGAGAATTTGTGGGCTTGCTTTGACTTTAATAAGCAGTTTCTGCTTATTTGCTTTTCTGCTTGTATTTTTATACTAAATTTCCAGCTTCGAAGATGCAAAGCTTTAAGATTCTCCTGGACTGCAGTAGTGGTAGTGTGTCACAGATTATGTAAATACTGGTGGTGGCAGTAGCACTGTGAAACAAATTAGAAGACCCCATCAAGAACATAGCTTTTGATTTTTAAAACTTCTAAAGCAGAAGCATTCTTTCAGAGTGCCCAGCAGGCTGTGATGTGGGTTTTATTGCTAATGGAAAGGTACCTGTGGGCATCTGTAGAGACAGCAGACACCTTTTGCAGACGTGGCTTAACTGCACTGGGCCAATCTGAACCTGATGGTCTCCAGCATGTGGGGCATGGGGGAGCCCAGGCAGCTGGACAGGGCTCTTCTTGTGGAGTTTGTGCCCCTGTCTCCCCCCTGCCTTTCTACTGCCATGTCCCTGCTCAGCCAGGCCGAGTTAGTTTCCTTTCCTTAGAGCCCCCTCCTTGTTTGCTGCTTTATTGCAGATTAAAGGCTTGGGTTGCATGTGAAAGTTATCAGCTAATGAATAAACTTCAGTCATCCTGTCCTGTGATAAATCTGTCTGTAGATCAAAGATGAAGCATGTAGACCTTTTTTCTTTCAAATGGTAATTTCTTAAGGCTGTCAGATCACTTCCTAAGGTCTGTTTACATAAAAACAAAAACATTAAACATTTTATTCAAAACGTTGAATTTTCAGTTTTGAAAAAACCTTCTGTTTCCTCTTTGAGGAAGCCTCCCCTCCTTCCTTCTGTGAAGGTCTCATCTGTGGAAATGCAAGCGATCCTCACGTTGTAACTTGTGGTCATGGCAGTATTTTCTTAACACTACAGTTATTTCTGTTTTAAACCAGATAGTTGTTAATTTCACCAGGAGTATGTATATGTATTGGAACATTTTTTCAGTTCCAGGTGTGTTAAACAAAGTGTACATAAACTTCATTTAGCTGTATTTTCACACTGAAACCAAGCAAGGCAGACTGAAAGGTCTTTGTGATTCCATTTTGATACAAAACCTTTATTCTCCTGAAACTCCTTTCCATGCAGTGTTTTCGTAAAATGAGTTTTGTATTTCAAGAGCAGTCTAAATACTGAATTGAAAACCTATAAGCTCTGGAATGGTGTAAAATAAGGAGGCAGCCTGCAAGCTGAGTTCATCCACTTCCAAATATTACATATGTTTCTTTATGTAAAATGTATTTGCGGTCTGTATAATTTTTTTATCTTTTTATTTCTGCTTGCTGCCTCAGCAACTGGAGATAGAAATCAGGCTCTCCTACAGAGTGCTGTGAAGTTTTCAAGGGGTATACCAGTTAAAAAAAGGAGGAGAGAGTTAAGCACTCAGGAGTCTGTGACACATTCATGTCATGTAGGACAGAGGTAGCCCTCTGTAAGCATACAGGAAAAATAGTCCTTGTTTCAGGTTCTACGTCCTTTTGTTTTGGTTCTGTGCATTTCAGTACTAGGAAGTAATTACAGTGAAGCCATTTATAAGTTGATAAATATTCGTATATTATTATATTTGTTAATTCTGTTGAGTTTTAGAAGTCATCAGGTTTTTTTCTAGGAATAGTCTAAACCTAGTCTAAACCTGTAAATGGAAAACTGATTGTTTTATCAAGGCATGTGCTCTTCTTTCCCGTGAGAGGGATTCTTTTCTTTTCCTTTCACTTATTCTTCATTCTCTTTGTCTTCAAGACATTACTCTTACCCGTTTCTGGATTCTAGTATGACCTTGATGAGGTGAATGGAGAAGTGAACTGTCTTGGTAAAGGATATCTTTATTCTTACATATCTATTTCTTCTGTAAGCTGAGGATTATGCATGTTAGAAAAGAGTGAATCATTAGCAGCTTTATTTCTGGTTGTCTTTTTTCCTGTGGCTGTTTATGAACTTATTCAGCAAATGTGGTTGCCAGTAAGTTAATGTAGTGAAATATTTTTTAGCAGTGACATTTACTGCCGAGTCCTGCAGTCACTGAATAGGAAGGTTACTGGCTGGCCAGGTTTTTGTCTTTGAATTTATATATTATGAGTAGTCATGAAGGACATTTGAAAGATTACATGTGCAAAAACAATTCCCAGTCTTGCTAATTTGATCGTCTTTGCTCAAAGGTTGTTTCCTTTCTGCTTATAACGTATACCTAGAAAAGATAAACAGTTTAATTCTTTTTTAATACTCTGTCTTCATGCTGAAACTGAATGCACTGTTTCCTTACTAACCATCTGTTAATAAAATTTCACATGACCAAAGCAATAAGAGAAATGGAGACAATAGGGACTTTCTAAAGTGTCAGTATTCTGTAAAGACAAAAAGTTTCAAGCATTTGGGATTAGAATTTGGGAGCTGGATTAATATAAGTCTATATAATCAGTGTGTGTGTATATATATGAATACATGCATACAGGAAATACACCATGTAATTCTCAGTCTTACTTATTGTGTGCACGTATAAAATAATCATAAAACTTTGGGAACACTTGGCTTCAGAAAACACCAGCAATTGTATTGGTAATGTACGCTCAGTTGCAAGTCTCACATACATTAGGAATGTTTTAAGTAGCAGTAGAAGCCTTACATATCTGTGCTGAGAACAAGCACCTGGTTGCAGGTGGTCAAACTTCCACTGGCTCCAGAAAGAGCACTTTGCTAAGAGTCTTTGAAAATCGGCCTACTTAAATATAGTCTTGACTTTATGTTCCCAGACGTAGCCACTTCTGACAATAGCTTCTTTGTTTCCCTGTTGAATCAGTGATAAAAATTGTGAGCTGAGTTTTACTGTTGACTTATTTCAATGGCCTGCACCTTTTCCACTGGAGACTGCAGGTTTTGCAGTGGGTTTTGGTAGTGAACTGGAGAATTAGATTTCAGCCTTGCTTGAATGATCTGTAAATGCGATATGTTAGAGTTGTTACTGGTGAGCATTTGTGAAAATTGAACATTGAAGCATGGAGCACACATGTATTTGAAGTGGTGACAGTCTCTTTCTTCACATGAAGTAAACAGACATCCCATTAGCTACTCTGAGTTAGCATATACTTGTTTTATGAATATATACTTATTGTTAAAGACAAAATTGAATTAAAAATAATCCCAAAATGCAGTTTTGTTCCTTTTTAGTGCCTTTCATATAGAGCTGCCAAAATAAAAACAAATTGTAAATAATCTTGTAAATTATTTGCCTAATTCATACTAGAGAGCACTCTAGTGTGTAGTCCATTTCATTATTTATTGTTTTTTTCTTGCTTTTGCATATACTTGAGTAACTATCTGACAGGCATGATTATCCTTAAGAATAATCTTTTATTAGGATGCTCTTTTATTATGAAGATATTCCTGTTTTTATAGGGAAACAAACTGACACATTGGTTATAGGTCTCTGAAGGCAGGCTCCTGAGGCTGAGCTTCTTCAAACTAGAATCAGCCTTCTGACACCAGTTGTTTGGATTATGGCAAACCCAGCAATTAAATCCAGTTTCTTTTACATTTTGTCCAGCTGCAAATACAAGATCAGCAGCCCTCTTATTTATAGATGGCTGTTAGCTCTTCATGAGCACATCAGAAAAGAGCAACAAAGCTAATAATTATACTGATGTAACTTGAAACTTTTCCGTAAGAGGGGAAATGAGGTAGAATCAGTTCCTGTTTGTTTTCTGCTGTGGGCATCTTTCCTAAATATCAAGTTGATGATACCTTTAAAACAATAAATAGAAAAACTATAAAATGGTTTCTTTTAGAACTTATTGTTATGTTTGGGAAAAATGCTTGTTGTAGTTTCCAGAGTTCTTTTTTCATAATTCTGTTTCTACAAAACCTATTTAAATCGAGACCTGAAGCCGTCACAATGCAGATTTACCTGAAGTGGAAAGTGTGCGTGTGTATGTGTAAAATGCTGGGATATTATTGGATATTTTAGTCATGGAAGTTATGTAGTGCTTAGCTGTTCCCTCTCACAATTTAAATTAAATTTTGAAAATTGCTGCAAATGGAAATCCAGTCCTCAGAAAAGCACAGAGACCCTGATATAGTGGCCAGCTCTTCTCTTTGCATTTAACTTTATTGATAATTCCCAGGTAGGAATATAATTTAAGTTTTCTCCCAGGCTTGATTTTACATTAAGAACTTCCTCTTTAGCAGAAGCTCTAAAGGTGGATTGCCTCTTGTTGCACTGTGCCTGGGAGCCTTTGGAGCCAGATACATTATCAGTAACTGTAGGAACAGATGCTCCTAATCTCCTCCCAGGATTTTAACATGGAAAGCAAATGCAGGTGAAGAGCAGCCCTGTTTCTCTGTGCGGTCATGGAGGTTGTAGATCCAGTATAGAGGCATTAAAAATTCTTTGGATTTTTTTTTTCCCTCCCTATAATCATCTTCAGCTCTCCACGTGTTTTAGTTCAATTGCTACAGAACCCAGCTGGTTTAATTTTATTAGGTTACCACTTCCTCCTCCAGGGAGCCTTAAGCCTCTGTTTATTTTGGGGGCAGGGAGAGCTCTTCTCCTGCCTCACCTGCTCTCCTCCTCTCCTCAGACATGAAAGTGAGCCAGTTCACTCCTCCTAGCTTAATCCTTACCTTCTTCCTCCCACCAATGTTCTGCAAATTTCCTTGTATTCTTCTCGGCTATGAAGTGTCGGTGGTACTTGTCAGCAGGTTCACTTTTGCCCTGGAGCTACAAGCTAGGAGGCAGAGACCCTCTGGCAGCACTTTCCACTCCACTGCCTGCAGCTGTGTCTCCTACAGCTGGACAGGTAAATTGTCTGGAAAGCACGGAGAGCACTGCAGGAAGGGGACATCAATTGGAATAAAACAGTGCCTGTGACAGCATTTTTGTGGGATTGCTTCTTTTGGAGACTAAGAAACTGTGTTGGTAACTGCAGCTCCTGCTGCCTGAAAGTACCTTCTAGACAATTCTTAACAGGAAAGTGGAAATCTTTTGGGGATAGAGGCAAAGAGGGATCAACTAACCAAAATTGTGTCAAAATATTCCATGTTTGAGGGTAGAAGAGTAGAGACAGTCTTCTAATACTGTGTGGCAGTTCAGCCAGGTAGCAGCTGCTCAAATACACTGTCAATTTATGGCAAAGGACCTATAGTGCCTTAACTAGGTGTTTGCTAGAAGCCTCTAGAAAAGTTTGCCTTGGAATTGCTCTACCTTTGCATTTAGTGAGTAGGTTATCTTTTATTGATATTTACTGTAAGTTACTCCCCCCAACCCCCAGTCAGGTGGTTTACCCTTTTGAGTGGGCTTTTAAATTTTTGTTATACTGAATATACTCAGTGAATATACTATGCAATTTTTGACTGATATGGTCCTTTTATATGAGAAGCCAAGTGGCTGCAAATATCTGAATTATCTCAGTGGTACCTTCAGCACTTCCAGTGTCAGAAGGCTGCAGGTATACCCTCAGGAGCTAATGAGCATTTCAGAAATGACAACTGCACAGACAAGCAAATCAGGGATATCTTGCACTAAAAATGAGGATTTATAGCAGTGAACCAATTATTAAGCCAAATGGGTACAACCTCTAATATTGTGCTTCCTCTCCCACGCTAACTGGGAACCCCTCCACCTCTCAGGGAGGCTACATCTGTCATGGCAGGGGGGTCTTGGGTTAGCTGCCCAGAAATAGCTTTTCTGGCAAAATTTTGTGGTGTCTTAGCACATAAGCTTTAGAAAAGAACGTTCCAGTTAAAGAATGACACTTATTTTCTTCTGTGTAGAAGCTTCTAGAAGAATTTCTTTGCTGAACAAGGGCAGGACCATCATGTTTAATTGTCAAATAAGGTGTCCTGCAGGAAAATGTCATATGCCTGCATTGTAACGATGATTTTTTGGTCACCTCTTCTCAGTGTATAAATGTCCGCGTATAAACCTGCCTGATGGATACTGATGCAAACTTGGTGTGCTATTGGTACAGTGAACTCTTCTTTGTTTTCTGTTTCAAAACTTTTTTTGGACTCAGGTGCCAGTCTCAAAGACTTCATGTTAATGCTAGAGCATAGTAAGGATAGGGAAAATTATGGTAATTATATAGAATTAACATAATCTAGAGATGAACAGGTGATTAAATTAATTTCCAATTGAGTTCCATCAATGCATTTTTTTTCTCTTTTAGTCATTAATTTGTAATGCTTTTTGCTTAAAAATTTAGGAAATTAAAAAACCTTTCCCTCCAAAGCAAGAACAAGTTATTTTAGCCTGCTAGGATGGATGCATTACTGTAAACCTTAATGTTTAGAATTTCCCAATATCAATTGTAGGAAAATGAGCTGTTACTTTCCATCTTGCAACTTCTCGGTAGTAAACAAAAATAAATTCCAGCTTTTCCTGCAGTTCATTTTCACCTGCTTGCTACTTTTGCCTAATTCCAATTCAAAATCAATATTTTTTGTCTCCTCTCATACCATGCCGTTTGAGAACAGTCCATGTAGGCTTTGAGGACAAAAATCTCATAGTTTTGGGTTGTCTTTTATTCTTCGCCTTCCCCCCATCCTTTCCCACCCCCTAAGGATTGTAAAGACTGTACTATTGCATAGCATTCATGCAATGCAGCATTCAAGTAGACCAGTAATTGACATGCACAGTATTGTAAGCTTTAGTCTGGATGAGAAAATAAGCAATTTGCTTCATTTTGCAACATGAGTTCTAACTGTTATTTAAGTGCATTTGTAGTTGCATATTTTCCAGTAAAGGTGACAGATTACTTCAAAGCTGGTATTTTCTTTTTGTTAAACAAGGTTCTCAAATAGATCCATCTTGCCCACGTATTCTATTCTTGCCAGTTGGCTTTGAAAGCTGGTGCTTGGGCTCATCGTTCAGAACTAGCTTCCAAAAAATGAGGTCCCTTGCTGTTTCTATCTTTTGAGCTAGTAGGGGCTGGAAGGATCTGAGCTGAAGCCAAGGCGAAGGCTGAATTGATGGAATCATATATAACAGCTTTGCCAAGTACTGCCCAGTCATGAAGTCCCACTTTCTGGGAAAGAGCACTGAGACAAGGGGTGGCAGAGCATTCTGTGTGTTAAGGGCTATCCAGAGATTTCCTTCTCTGGACTTAGAGGCAGGCTACCACATAAGAAAGAACTAGGTTTTTATTGAACACTTTTTCACACATTTATGACTTGTTACTTTCTTCTGCATGCTTCTTCCCATTCCCCCCCCCCCAGTTATACATATCCATTTGAAGAGGAAAAAAGCTTTCTGCTCTTTATTACAGTATTGCACATATTTTGACCATATGTAATGTATCACTGCAGAGGCATGCTTGCACATTCAGTGTGCTTACTTTCATTTGACTCTGTGCACACACAAATACCCAAAACCACATGCGCAGTGTTTCAGGTGGGCAGTCACTTCTTGGTGAGTCTACATGGAGCCCAGTTGTCTTTAGGTCTGAACTCTGGATCTTGGTGGAGTTACAGTTTTCTAGATGCAGTTGTAAAATGGAGACTAATATCAAGATCATGGATTGCTTCAAAAAGATACTTGACAGGAACGCATAGATTCCTCCCATCCCTACCCTCCCTTCCCTTGCTAGCAGCTTTCATTTGTAAGGTAGTGAAAGTTCAGGTCTCTTGTCTATGTTCAGTTTTTCTATAAGCTGCCAGGATAGTCTCTGAACATAGTGATGATACATATCTGTGTGTCAGATATCCAATTTGTCACCAACTTCTTCCAATATCTGGCAGAGAGCAGGACCTAAATGAAGTCCAGTTGACTGGAGCTCAGCTAAGATCTGATAGAGGTGACTTTGATAGATAAATGGTTGAAGAACTTAGTGGAGTCTGTGTAGATGTAATCTGTTCAGCCACTTTTAAATCAGCCACAGCCTTCAAGTCTTGCTCATTTCTGTAGCTGTTGCAGTGGTCAGAAACAAAACGTTTTTTTGCAAGAGATCACGTAGGGTGAAAACAACTGCAGATCTTGCCTCAGTCATCCATGCTTGCAGTCACTTCCATCTTTAGCTGTAGCAGTCTTATGTATTTATAGGCTTTTAATTCAAAATAATTTATAACGGTTTAGCTGGAAATACTTGATAATCAGCCTTTACTGTCCCAGCTCTCTTCATCTGTCACCTCTCCTACTTGATATTTTTATTTCAGGTTTAGTTCATATACTAGGCTACATACTGCATCCAGCTGCAGCACAGTAACCTCCAGAGTATGAATGAATGGTCAGCTATGCCGGGTACCTGCTTCTGATGAATCCTGAGCATGTCAAATTACCAGTAAAACTTCTCATCAAAAAATATAGGACAATGAAATTGAAAGCGTGCCCTGCTTTGGCATCCTGATGTCTTTAATCTGATGCTTATTAAATGATTGTTGAAATTCAGAGTACAGCTGTCCACAAAGGTCTAAAGCTCAAATCATAATGATCTAGAAATAAATAATCAATAAATACCTTCGAGAATGCAGAAGGCTATTCCTTCATGAGTTAAATGCACATTTTTGAAACCTCTTCAGAAAATATATATAAAGCCTGGCATTTCCACCTTGAAAGCTATAGACAAAGTATTTAGTTTCATAGCTCATTGCATCAGATATGCAAATACCTATACTGAATGCATGATTTAAATGTTAAGGTGACCGTTGCAAAAATAAGGCATTTCAGGACTCATGTGAACCCACAGTGCTGTGCTTGGATTTTTAAAAAATGTCTACTGATAAGAGCACCTAGGTCATTACTATCACCTAAGACGTAACTAGCATTTTACGCTCTTTGACAAACCGTTCAATAAACTGTTAGAAAGCAGATTTTTTATTAATGCCTACCTGTTGTACTTATAGCATAAATAATTTGTTTGAATCATCAGGTGAGTGCTGTTAAGTTATAGTGAGCGAGGAAAATGGCAAAAACACGAATTAGGGTCCCTGTCCTTAAGTGTATTTCAGTTTGCATTTTGATAGCAGTTTAGAAATGTTATCGCCTGTTTTGTCACAGACATAATTCACATCTTTCTTCAGGCACTGTAAACAAGAGAAATGGTTTAATGGCTCCATAAAATCACTCTGTGCTGATAGCTGAGATTAGACCCTTTAGTAATGGATTTTTGTGTGTTGGGGGAAGGGGAGGGCTTGGCAGAGGTAAATGTACTGGAAAAGAATCTTGGAGAGACTCTGATATATCTGAAGTGCCTGCTGCATTGCTGTGTGTATCAAGAGATAGATTTAAAGTGTGACAGTGTTGGCTTTATCAGTACAGGGGCCTTTTCTTCTTGCTCTTGAAATTTTACCAAGTATTATCTTGGGTCACCTCAGTCAGTCTAGTACCTGGAGTTGCAGTTGTATTAGCTTAAGTATTTTTACGTCTTCTGTCTTTTCATCTTTTTGTTGCGTCAAGTCCCCTATATTCAAGTGTATTTGAGAAATCTCTCAAAATTTACATTGCATATTAGCAATTTTGCCTCAACTGATGATAAAAAATAGTAAGTTTTTTTACAGAATTTGGTTTAGAGAATGATTTGAGAGCATAAATTTGAAAAGCAGCTCAGAAACAGTGTGTTTTAGACCATGACTTACTGTTACTTCCTTTTCTCTTCAGGTACTCAAAGTCCTCGAACTTAATACCTGTGAATGTAGTATTACTTGGGAGACATCAGAGTTCAATAGCAGAAGCAAGGTGTGGTATAAAATCCACTGCTGTCAATTGATTTTATACCATATAGTAAATGCTCTTGACCTACAAGTGTTGAATAGGACATCTTTGTCTCTTTGGTTAGTGGTGTCAACATGCCTACCATTAGCCAACATCACTGAATGACCAGTTATATTTCATGGCTTTTAAAAGTATGTTTAAAACCATTCTTCTTTAGAAAATCAGATAAGATTTTATCTTGTTTTCTGGGTAGGAATCTGAAGTTTGAAAGTTAAAATGTTACTTTTTGTTCAAAGGGAAATGACTTGCCATTTCACGTAACATATTCCCCATTTCTTCTTCATCTTGAATAATCATCTCTTGAATTGAAAAACATTTTAAGCCATTGCTTAGTACAGTGCATTTCAGGGCTTTCTCAAAAGAAGTAAATTCAGATCTCTCTGTAGAGAGGTGGTACACTTCCTGATTCTCAGGGTAGAAAGTATACATATCAGACTCTTCTGAGACAAACCAATTCCTCCTTTGATTTCAGAGTTCTTACTAAAATTGTTCTTCATTTGAGTCTTCTTTGGGTGTTATTATGAACAAAATGTTCAGGGATTAGGCTGTTGACAGATAGCAAAGGAGAACAGCACTTCTGAAGGACAGATGACAGGTTTCACCCCGTGTTTTTGCATGTTACATGTGAGTTCATTTTGTGGTGAAATCATTATTGCTTTGTATAAAATCTAGGTCTGTATAGCAGCACATTATGAATAATATGCAAGCCCTTTTACTCTGCAGATATAAATAGATATATTTATGCAGAGAAAATATGCATACAGTAATATATTATACCTTCATCAATTTGCTACAGATGGTAGCAATCCTTCTGCTTGCCTTGTATCTGTGTGTCGACTTCGGAGATGCTTCAGACAGGGTCTGTGGGGCAAGGGTCTGTTTCTGATACTGATAAGCCTGACTTAGCATGGTAGTTGAGATGAGGTGTTGAAGCCATCCATCTAAATACACGTAAGATTGTTTGCCTTTCAAGTTCGGAGGTAGTTATCTGTAAGTAATCACTCGGGATGAAATCTTGGCCCTTGGTCACTTTTTAATAAGATCATTATAAAAGCAGAGAGCCCCTTACTTTAATAGGGTTGAGACTCTTGTTCTGGGGTTAAGTAAAATGAATTTACCATCAGGAAGAAAGAAGTGGTGAGGAGCTGGTTGTTTAAAATGTCATTTTGTTAATTTGAATGTGTTGGTAGCTGGTATGCTGCACTAAAATTAGATCGTATAAATAAGCAACCCTGTTCTCCTCAAAAGAAAGAGGATTGAGAACATAATATAAAATCCAGTTTAGCAAAAGAGTGTATGTTTAAATTCTCTTTTAATAGATGCACTATAGAATGAATGTCACACTAAAATCAGAAGTGACAAGTGGAGGGTTTCAGTGATGATACAAAAACTGCTTTAAATGTTTGAAATTTTATTGTCAAAATAAGTCTGTCATCTTGAGCCACACTTAAGATATGGTCTGAAAGGGCAGGTAGCCTTTAAGAAAGCCCCCCAAAAATGCAGTAAGTATTTTTATCAGCCTATCTTTTTTCCTTTTTACCTCTAAAAGTGTACACTTAAGGAGTTACAGATAAAGCTTAGCATGGTGACTGTGTCAGGGGACTGCCCGAGGAAAGCTTTAAATTTTACAGCTACATTATCTTTCTGGCTGTAGTTAAGATAAAGATCTAATATAAAATTACTTTGGTCTGTAATGCTTTCTCTAAATGAAGTGAAGGTGTTAACCTACTTGATTTGATACACTTTACCCTAGCTTATAAAGCTGGGAGGAAGGTGAGGTAAACTTTAATTAAAACTACAGCACAGATGCCTTCTAGCACTGTGCCCTGTACCTTGCTAGGACTGTACAGTAAGCAAAATAAAATGTACCTCGCAGTTGAGGCAGCAGGCTGGAGCCGTGTTCAGTGAAAGTAATTTAATTAGTGTTGATCATGACTCCAGATGATGGTGATTTGATAAGGAATAATTTAGTACTTAACAGCCTTTTACATGCACCAACTCCATGTGGGAAGGTAAAGCAAATTGCACAAAATGAATGTGGTGCTTTCACTTGTGCCTGTGCCAGTGAGCTGGAAAACTGCCTGTTAGCAGACGTTCAGGCTCTCAGCGCCGTGATGAAATACCCAGCCAGTTCTCTGCACAGGGCTGTAGTGTGGGAGTCTCTGTACTCCCGTTATTTAAAAATAAATAAGGGAAGTAATTTTTCATAACAGATTAACTCCAAGGAAGTAGCAAAGTAAAAATAAAATAAAAAAAATAGAGCAGCATGTGGCCTTTGTGCAAATATGTGATACTGGCTTTAAAAAAGAGTCTTGTTGCAGTTGTGTTTTAATTTTCTGATTCAAGTTAAAGAAATTGCCTACCTTTGCTTCGGAGCCGGGATCCCAGAGTTGCAGGGTCCATCATATGCATTAAATGTGTGGCATGCATACAAAGATATACAAAGGAGAGTCAGCAGTAAAAGTTCACTAGCAACATCCTGAAACAAACTACTGGATATCAGCCTGCCTTGCCATTACTTTGGAAAGGTGACTGGGCTGCATTTTGTCATATTATTAAATTCTGAGAATCTCTTTTCAAGAAGTGCACATAGGCTTCTTTTTAATGCGAGTTCAGACAGTTTTATTCAGGAAGAATTGTTTTCTTCTTGTGATGTTCACATTTTCCATCTCTGTTTCCTTAGTTTCTGTGCTGTGCGTATGCATTTGTATATGTTTTATTGTCTGCTTCTCCTTTCTAATCTTTCAGCATAACTGACTATTATCCACCAAATATAATAGCTGAATAGTAGTTTTCTGCAAACTCTTGTGAGTTTTGTGAAAATACGTGGCAAAATAGCATAGTATTATGTTGCAGATGACTCAACTGAAAGGCAGTAGTAGAAGCTGTCATGTAATAGGGTATGAGAGGATCTATTTGTGAAAGAGTTCTGAGAACATTGCCCAACCATGAGAAAACCCATGGCAAAAGTCTGGAATCCAGACCTTACTCACAGATGCCAGAGTTTAGTGATTCTGATGCTCGCTTCTTAGACAGCATTTCATTTATCTCCCCACTGAACACTGGTGTGTGTATGCAGATGCATTAGTATCAGAAAATATGTAGTCTATAACAAATCATCTTTCCCAAGTTCAGGTGCCAGAGAAGGGCCAAGATGCTACTGGATGGAATATAATGATAGCCTTTGTGCTGAGTTTCCTAACAGGAACTGCTGTGTGTACGTGGATTTTCATGGAGATATAAGTGTCTATATCAGGCTGGAATGTGAGGTTCACACTATGGTGTTTTGGTGACAACATCAGAAATCAGTGATAAAATTATCTCTGAATTCTAGGTATCTCGGGGTTCAAAAATATATTAACAACATCATTTTATTTAAAACTTGACAGGTGTGTTTTCAAGCTGTTACATACCTGTCTTTTAGTCCTTTGTCCTCCTATTCAAACCTCCTAGGTTTGTCAACATCAGGTCAACTTTGAATTTTATTCTGCTTTAATTTTGGTCAAGGTTGGCTATGAAATAAGGAAAGCTGTCTGGCGTAAACTAATTTGGTGGTTAACCTTGTCTTTACCTTTGGCCCTTTTCTTAATACAGACCAACTTGTGCTTGTAATTAATGCTGCACTTCTGTCACACCCCCTCTGGGGTTGTTTTTAGCTTTTAAAAAGTATGAGCTTTTTTTTTTTTCAGTTTGTGTCTATATCACATTTACTATTGAGTTTGGTCAGGCCAGGATTTTATCTTGTTTATTTTTAAGAAAAATTACTTAAGCCTTTTCTTCTGAATTTTTTAAAATGTTATTTATAATTAAAGGTGCATATAATCATCCAGTTTCAAGGGTTTCGCTGCAAATTTTCAAGCATTCTGTGGGACAAAAACATTATTGATCATATACTTGAGGCTGATATATCTCAAATTTATTTTGGAGTCATTTTTGTGGCACTCTTTGAAGTGGACTACTATTGCATTTGTAGCTAAAAGCTACCTTACTGATATTACTTAGAAACATTTGGTGCCTGGGAAGTATTTTGTCTCTGACAACATTTACAGTAGTTAAGCCAAATATAAGTGGGCTGTTATTTTCCTGCTAATGAGATGGGATGCTGGCCATCATTCTATTAAACAATAGAAGTGATAATAGCCATTGTGAAGGATCTCTGGTGTCTATTTTTCAGTTGACACTCAAAGAAATATTTGAAATGTTTATTTCCTATATTTTTTTTTTATTACAATGGTTTAATTAATCATGTGTTTAATTAGCAGTGTTGAGCTTACTTGGGAAAGCTAATTGTTGATACTGTACTTGGGTTTTAATTGCATTTTCCTTTTCTTTCCAGTGGCTTTTCATGGTCTCCCTGTGAAAATCAAGAAGGAACCCCATAGCCCATGTTCGGAACTTGGCTCCACTTGCAGTCAAGAGCAACCATTCAAGTTCAGTTATGGGGAAAAGTGCCTGTACAATGTCAGGTAAAGCAGTCAGGAGCATGTTTGCAGTGAGAACTGCTGATTTGAATGAGGACTGACTAAAGAGTAATAAAACCATAATAGAGATCTTATAAAAGTTACCTCTTCAGCAGATAACAGACTGATGAGATAATGCATTTAGCTGACGAACACTGATGGATTTGTTTACAGTTGTATCAAACACTTACATAATAATTTTAAAGCAGTGTTTTTCATCAAAATGCACATCCTCCTCCATGGGAGCTAGCCAGAGTTTAAAAACCCAGGGTACAAGTGTGAAATAGAAGGAAAGAGTATCTTGTTTTCTGTGAGCTGTGCTGAAAGTACTTTCAAAATGCATTATGCACATTAGGAAAGAGAGATCTGTGTAACAGACAAGGGATTGGCAGGTCTGAGCAACACATTAGGTATTTGACAAATTTTGCAGATGTTGTATGTGGATATTCCTGGGTGATTACCTTATAAAACAATGTTTCATTAGTCACTGCATCTTTGGTACTTACTCAAAAGCAAGTTGTCTTCTTTTATAGGCATAGATAATAAAAGCTTTATTTATTTGTGGATGGTGGAGGGGCTTGATACCTCTTCATTCCTTATTGACTTTCTTTTGCTTGCATTTACGTGCCACTCCTTCCTTTAGTGTCAGCAGTGAAGGATTTCATATTGACGTTCCAGTCTATTTTAGAATCTTTCATCTAGCTTGTGAGTTTTGATTCTTATTAATGTATTACGAAAACTGTTGCACTTAAAGCATTATAACATTTAAATTTTTGGATATGAATGAGGAAAAAAGAAGGAAAAGACTGGCACCTTTGCCAGGTCATAAGGAATGATTTTGGTTTCAAAAATCAAATGAATCCATTGATGGATTTCATGGGTGCTAGGGGACCTGACGTAGGAAAGTATGCAAGCTTGTGCTTGCTATATTCCTAATGTCTGCATTTCTCCTGGTTAGAATCAGGGATGATCAAAGTGTTCTCAAGTCCTTTTCTGATCTGAGACACCCTTGAAAACAGCATCTATGTATTTGTAGGACCAGCAGTTTATTTTTGAGAGAGAGGGGTAAAAAAAACCTGTCGGGTGAGGCTGCTGACATCCTAGTATGGGTAGCTAAGCCAGCATACCATTGTTTTTCTGGGTCAGATCCCTTCCCTCTGGCTGTATTGTTTTACTGTCTCACTTTGTGGTTTGTGCAAAAGAAAAAGAGTCTTGACAGGCACTGTCAGTTCTTTGTGCTCTAGTCCAGGTGCTTCTACTTTTATGTGTTTTGTATATCTCCTGTTAGAATGTGACTGTAAGACTGAGTCCTTTAAACATACATTTCTGTGCCCCAGAGAAGGAAATGCTGTGCTGAATCACTTGCCTCTAGCATGACTCCTTCTGTGCTCTTCTTAGTGTAAAGCTGAGAATTCTTCTGCCCCAAACTAGTTAATAAGTTAACTATAATCAAGAGCTTCTAAATGGGGCAATTGTGATTTTTTTCTGGATGTAGATGCTGTGGTTTTGGTTTGTCTTCTTTCTTTGGACAAAGTAACCTGCCCTGCTGTTCCCTTGCCTTGCTAATAGTGCCTATGATCAGAAACCACAAGTGGGAATGAGGCCCTCCGACCCACCGACGCCATCCAGCACTCCCGTGTCACCGCTGCACCATGCCTCCCCAAACTCCGCTCAGACTCCGAAACCTGACCGGGTTTTCCCTGCCCACCTCCCTCCATCCCAGTCCATTCAAGACAACAGCTTCCCTATGGATCACAGGTAAAACACAAAACACGTGAAGGACCCATGCAGAAGGTGTTCCAGTTGTGGCTACCACTGTCTTATATAGGGTAGTACTGCCTTCCTACCCACAGCTATTCCCTTTTAGGTTGGGGAATCAAGGTGGAAACCAGCAAGCTTCACAGTGTCAGCAATGTGTGTGTTTATGAAAGGCTGGCACCCGGCTTGGTGCACTAGTGTACGAGCTCATATTGGCAGTGATAGAATTTTAATTACCTGCTGGTTCTGTCTTGTGAGGATGATTACAGTATGCTGGATAATTTCATCTAGGCTTCCCATAGAAGGTTGGACCCAATGGTCTCTCAAGGTCCCTTCCAACCTGGGCTGTTCTATAGTTCTGTGACTCACTTGAGGTTAGAAAGCCCTATGAGGTGATGAAGTCACTAGCAAGCATGTTCCTAACTATAAATATCTGGCCTCTTGCTAAGCAGTTCACCTATCTAAGGGATAAGTAGCCATGTTACATTGTTCCTGCTTCACAATATTCCTTGGAAGGGTGAATCATTTTTCCAAGCCCTTTTCTAATGTGGCATTTCAAAAAAAGATGCCAACATAAACTGTGCTTAAATAACATTAGTCTGAGTAAAAGCCACAAGAGCTAGAGACTAGAATTAAAGCTTAAACTGTCCTTAAGTCACCCTGTTTTGTTTTGATATGTTAAAAATCCCCAGACACCTATCTTTCTTAGCTCAGTTTTGCAACAGATACGCTCAGTGGATTTCCCTGGTTTTCAGTCCAAACACTTGTTTGTGGAATTCTATTTACCATAACCTTTATTGCATGAACCTGTTTTTGTATGCTGAGTTTTGATTTCTCTTGAACATTTAAAATTCCAATGGTGTGTAAAGAGATACATGTTCAGAAACTTGTTTTACCTCTTAAACATTATCAAATTAAGAAAGACCTGAAAAGAAAAACAGTTGTTGGGAGTGTGATTTGCATGCTTCTGCTCTAATAAGGGCTGTTTTCTCCAGGGATTTGTGCAGATCACTTCTGAAGGAGGTTGCTAAGGTTAATATTGCTGTTTTGTGCTCTGCTGAGATAGCTTTAAATACTACCAAGGTTCTCTACAAGCCCTTCTGGTGGTGAAGAAACACTGAATTGGCCCCTTCACCTGCCACAGTCCCCATCTCCTCCCCAGCCATGGACTGTGGTCTAACCACAGAGGACCCCAGTGAAGCCAGGCAGTGGTTTAGGTTACAGGATGGTGGATAAATGTGTTTCTGTATATAGACCAAAGTCAAGCTGCCAAGAGACTGAAATTGTCAGAAGCTAAGTGGCTTATGTGCAGGGAGCAGTAGTAAGATTTTTCAGATAAAAAAAAATCTTTTGTTATAAAGCAGCTTGTAAAGAGAGCACTGAACCTATGTCAGCCCTAACTTGACTATTTATAGATGTTTGCATACACCTTAGTATAGTTTCTGTACCCATAACTCTTGCTCTGTGCAATACTTCCCTCCCCCATCTTTGATAGTCATGTTCTTTCGGGCATTTTGCACTAATGCTTCCCTTCTGTTATAGAACATCATGTGTTCTAGTAAAGTCCAAAATAGCTAAAAAGCCAAAATAGCTGACTCAAGCAAAAAAAAATCTCATTTTTCTCCATTTTTAAAGAAAGGTGGCATTGTAGTGGAAGATACTTTTCCCCATGTTTTATTTATTTTGAATCTTGTGTATGAAGCAAACGTATACTTAATATTTTTTTGAAATTCAGATTTTCCTGATTTACAAGGTGAGATACTACTACAATGAGTGTATTCAGAAAATGTCAGTTAAACAAATGACCTGCCTTTGTGAGTTCATATATGAATCTGTAACTCATGGCACAGTTTTTTGGACCAAGCATTGGTGGCATAGGATAGCATTAGTATCTAGTATGTACAGCCCATACATCTTCATACAGGGCATGAGTATATGAACGATAAGTGGTCCTAACAAGTACCAACAGGAAACAAATCCACTTGTATAAACAAATGGCTTGATTCCATACAAAGCTTCCAGTACAACAAGTATTATTAACTTCCTTTGAGGCTTTGTGAGTGAGCCTGTTTCTTATTTTATCTTCAAGTTGCAATTTTCTGATTCACTCCTTGACAGTTCTTAATGATAATTTCTGCTTCTTTTTTTGGCTAATGAAAAAAAGAAAAAAAGGAAATGAATGCAGTGCCAGTCAGCCTAACTGTTTCATAATACATTTGAGTTTCTAAGTTTATTTTCTGCAGGTGTAGGTGCAATTGCAAAACCCAATGTTACCGCACAGTACTCTTTCTACTGCAAAAATGATAGTATTTACAGCAGCATTAGAAAAATTCATTTTGTCTCCACTAGTACATTGTAATAGTTTCTATCTCTGTAGTTTCCACAGTATTTATAATTATGCTATGATAGTAAATATTTGTCAGAACAAGTTACAGCAGTATTATGACAGATGGTAGTGGAGTTTAAATTGTTTTAGAAACGTGTGCTACCTATGAGCTGATAGTCAAGGATTTTATTGCTTGTGCTGTCAAACGCCTGCATTGTGCTTCACTCACACGGTTTTCTCCAAAAGAAAGTCTTTTGCTTGCATGAACTAAAGTTGGTTCAGAAGTACAGGAAGCTCAAGAATGACTAAGTCTTCATTTTTTTTGTGTGTGACAGTAAGCAGCTTCCAAAGAAAGGCACAAGTTACATTTTTTTTTTTTTTTAATGTGTCTTGTTTATAGTAAGTGATAACAGGACTAGTAAGCAGTTTGTTGCAAGATCATTGCATTTGCCATTGATTAGTGTAGACACAATATTGCTACTGTGGTAGTTACTACTGTGGTGATTGCAGGGGATCACAGGAAGACATCATGCAATTCATCAGGGCCCAGTTGGAAAAGAGCATTCATGTATTCTCCTGTGTGCTTCTGAACCTGCAGATGTCCAAGTAATTACATTCAGGCCTTTTAGTTCAGGTAGATAGGTTTTATGGAAGAAAAAACAAGCATAGGTTCTTGAGAGTAGCATTGCATGTAAATCTGGTTAATTTAAAACTGAATTCTCTTATTTTACGCCTACTGAAGAGCATCTGGGAATAGCAAATGGCATCATGGCTTATACAGATTAGAACCTTCATGTAGAAATGACTAAGGGGAAAAGTTAAGGCAGGAGACTAATTAATTGTCATAGCAAAAATTTGTACCCTCTCCTTTTACTGGAGTGCTGACATTCCCTTCCTGTTACAGTTGGAATGCAATGCCATCCTTGTGAGTCAATCTCTCATGACACTACCCCTGAGAGGACAGAACAGTGGACTTTTACCCTGGAATGTTTCCAAATGTTTGAGGAGACAATACTATATTCAAAATGTGTTTATTGTGGTCAGGATGGTTTCCGTGTAACAGTAGGATGGGTAAGAGTAAATCAGAGTATGGGAAAGATGTTGCTAACGCTTGTGGAAGAGCAGAGAACTCCACCTACACCTCCTTCATACTACTGCGGTAGAATGCCAGTCTTTCTACTGTTTTGAAGCAGGTGCATTTCCTGTTTGCTTCTTCTGTTCAGAGAAGATTTTGAATGCAAAGAGGATGTGGTGGGGACAGGTCTTGAAGCTGGTATTAATAGGTGGGATTTTTGTTCCTTTGCTTGCCGCTGTTGTACAATGCCAGTGATCCTCGTGAGAGCACTTTGCATGATCATAAGCAAAACGTTTGTTGTTGAGAAAGCGATACAGCCACAAATAATGACTTGTGAAGACTTTTGGGAAATGGAGGGTAGCTCAAGTCCTTTACGTGACCTTTCCAATTTGTGTTCCAGATTTCGCCGCCAGCTCTCTGAACCTTGCAATTCTTTCCCACCTTTGCCTGCAATGCCAAGGGAAGGACGTCCAGTATATCAACGCCAGATGTCTGAACCAAACATCCCCTTCCCACCTCAAGGTTTTAAGCAGGAGTACCACGATCCAGTTTATGAACACAACGCTATGGTTGGCAGCGCAAGCAGTCAAAATTTCCCCCCTCCTCTGATGATTAAACAGGAACCTAGGGATTTTGCATATGATTCAGGTAGGTGAGATTCTCCTTTAGTTCTGCATAGCAGAAAAATATGTGAGTCCCAGCCAGTGCTATTGATGTTTTGATCGTATGAATTGAAACTTGCTTTTTTGACACTTAATCTCACAAATTATCTCTGAGACAGTTTATGAAGTACTAAGATTGCTACATAATACAGTGTGACTCTTGCCACCGTTGCTTGCTCTTTACAGGGTTTCATTTTCTAGAAATCTCAGTCCAGAAAGTGCACACATTAAAGAAGTCGAGGAAGAAAGTCAGGAGTGTGAATTTGCTTTGTTAAGAGGGAACTTGTTCTGTACTATCTCACCTTTGACCTCTGAGTTTGTGTGCTCCATTTTATGAGTTCTTCCATTTGTCTGCCAGAAATAGAGAACTCTTTCTTCTCTTGCTTGCATTACTTTAAATCAAGAGTAACTCCACTGAAGTGGGGTTTATACAGCTATAAAACCGATGAGGGAGAAGAATCGGCCAAATTGGTGTCAGCTTCTCAGTTTCTGCATACTGCTGTGTTTTGTGGAGATACATAATCTGAGATGCCAGGTTGCTGATGTAGAGAATAAGCTGTTGCTATTAATAATGTTTATTATGATTGTGCTTATGGGGCAACTGGAATGGAACCTTATTGCTCTACAGAAAGTACAAAACAGAGGAGGTGATGGCAGAATCTGCTCTCAATAGCTTCTGATCAAAATAGAAAAGATAAGCAATACAAAAGATAGAAAAATGAATCAAGGGAATAACATTGTAAATGTTTGACAGAATTTCAACATAATATTTATATTTTACTTGGTAAAAGAATGAAAGAATGAGAAAAGAAATTTAGTAATGAGTACCAAGTAACAAGGTGAAAGAAGCTGCAAAGAAGGGAGCTGGAAAGGTGATATGAAAAGAAGCTGAGAACATTAAAACATGAGGAGTGCTCTAGGTGGGGTTTAACAGTTGATTGGTGTGAAGCCAAGAAAATGCAATCACAATGTTTTTCAGTTTAGTGTAAGTGATTTCTGCAGGTCCTCTTCAGCATCTGCCTCAGTCCTGCTTTCTGTATGCCACACTGTTGAAAGGGAGAGATTTCAGCATGTCCCAACTATGCTTCTGGAGGAGAGTATATTGCTTTTGTACATATCCATGCTGACTTGGGCAGGGGGAATGGATGGCTCTGTTCGACTTCAGTCTGACTGCCTCTTCTTCTTGGTGCTGCTGTACTCCCAGGGCTTTCCTTCTGGTTCAGTCTTGGCTGGATGCTTTTGCAGTCTATTTTCCAAAGGCTACATGGCAGCTGAGTTGAACTGTTCTTTGAAATTTTAGCTCATGAAAAACTATTTTGCAATTTGGTACAGTGTAGAACTGTGTTTTTATTTTCTTTCTGTAGCTAACTTAACACTGTCTATTTGGTGGGGTATTTTGTAGTATCATTAATGTAAAGTGCTTGTTATAGAGTTGATCTCCATGTTAGAATGGGGGAATTTGGAAAGCAGAGCTGCTCTTTCCCTTCTTATTCTTTCTTATTGACAAGCAAAGAATGAATCCTTAGGAAAATGTGAGTTAGCCCTGTACAGGGAGGGGACCAGGGGTAAAATATTTCTCCAAGTGAAATATAAGACAAGATGAAAATGGATTCAAATTACAAGGACCAGATCCAGAACTCAACCCATTCATTGATGAAGGTTCTGAGATCTGTGGCTTTGTGGAGTTGTGTATCTCCAGTCCTAGAACATATGGGAGAGACTGTGTAGTTCATGTGGCAGTGGATAATAAATGGGGAACTGCAGCTTCAGGCACTGCCAGTCCCTTGCATCCTTCACAAGCACTGTTATTCATCCTGCTAAATTAAAGGTCAAAAAATAGGCCCTTTTGTAAATATGCTTCTTCTTTGGCTCGGAAGTGGGATCTCCTTATTGCTTACTGTTACTTTAAATCTGGATTGGCTGCTAGCATTCATCTTTCTTTGGAATATTCTGTATGGAAAAAAGCAGGAAATTTTATTCTGAAATGAAGATGTACAAACTTGTATTCAGTCCTGTCATGTCTATTTATTTTGTGCCAGCAAGAACAACATTCCACTTTATAATAATGATCTTCAAGCAAAATTGTTGCTTCTTTTGTAGATGAATGATTAGTTTTTAAAAATGTAATAGCTGTGTAACCAGTGGTTATGAAAAATTAATCTGTTGGTATCAGGAAGTACTTTTATTGGCCTCAGAATCACTGCATTTAAGTTGACACATCTGTACACTCCATAAATTGCAGTCAACAACTGTGGTCTGCTGATATTTTGTCTTGTTACCATCTGTTCTCTAGAAACCATCATTTTCCATCCTTGCTAAGAGTACATTAAATAACCCCTTAGGAAACATAATGTATTTGTCACTGAATCATTGATTTCATTTTTCACCTATGGATGTTCAGGGAAGTAGGACTGCCCAAGTAAAAAGTCTTTTTTTTTTTCATTGTATTTTATTGCAGCTCAGACAAGAATATAGAAACATATTTAAAAAGTTCATTGTAATGCACTGAGATGTTCCTTTTGGGATGTTTTTGAAAGGCGCTCATAAAAGTTCATTGCTTTTGTGCACTATTCTTTTATACTTTGTGGGAAGCTGATGAATGAAAAGCATTATTATAGAATGATTACAACTCTATTAAAACATGACATTAATTATGACATGGGAAATGGCAGATCAATTAGTTGTAATTGTAATTGCAGGTATGCAATTTCTACTGCAGAATAGAGATAATGGAGATGTTTGAGATAATGGAAAAAGAAAAATGTCAACAGAGTAGAGGCTCTTCCTTATCCATCCACACTTCTAGAAAACACAGTGCATCATACATGTTCAATCAGACATTTTCTGCCATGGATTTTTTTGTTTTTCATGGCTGACAGTCAGATGTATTTAGTACTTGATGGTTAATCTAGCAACTTTAGTCACAGAACTGCAGTCAGGGACATACAGAGCTTTAAGATTTTGTATAATTAATGAATATACTCCAAAAGTCTTTGTTTACGAGGTGTAATAGTGGGTATTCCTGTACAGTTAGCACTTCTAGAATTCAGTAATGTATTCAGGTACTTAAAAAAAAAGGCCAAACTCAGTATAGCTTGTCTCTTCCGTGTGTTATTTTTGAGCAGGATCTTCACAGGCTTAACCCTTCCTATATGATGTAGTGTATTTTCAAATATACTAAGATATGAGTTTAAATCTCATATTTGGTTTTGCCCAATTGAAATAGTTATTTTGGTTAAGAAATTTTTGTGGCCATGTCTTTGGAAACTGAAACTTGTCACACAGTGGTAATGGAGATGAATAGAGGAGGAACTGTTGCTTGCATATGTACTTGTTAGTGATTGCCAGGAATTTTTCTGTTGAAATTTAGATAGATGCAGTACTTCCTGAACGTGTTAGAGGCATTAGCAGGGCTATTCTCACAGTTCCATTTCAGGGTAGCCTCACAATTAATATGCTTGAACGAACCTTAGAAAATTTGGATTCTGTCCCTGTCACTTCCGAGACAGTAGTCACATTACTTAAAGAATGAACTCTCCAGACAGAATTATTAGCCTCCATGTCTTGCTTTCTGAGTTGCTCATCCCTTTAATTCCTGAAGCCTCACAAGCAAATACCTTGTGTTGGCATGTGAGAATGGATGGGGAACTGCCCCTCTGTTAAGAGAAATGAGTGGAGGCTGAGAGACAAATCAGATATATAAACCTGTTTGTTTTGGATACCCAGTTAGAACTGGGTGCTTTTTAAAAGAACATTATGTATTACATATGTTCAAATCCTAGCTCCTAGGGACTTTCTTCATATTTCTAGATGAAGAATTATGGGAACATCAGATAAGGGTCTCAGTGTAGGCAGTACAAAAGTACAAAATACTGAAAATCTGGCAGAAGCAATGTGACTACTTTGGAAAATCTTGTTGGAGCTGGAATGGGCTTTACTGGGGCCTGAAGTTGACCATTCAGCTGTATTATCTTTTCTCTTCTTAAAAACTTCTGCCTCGGTACATAGACAACTTCCAGCCCCTGTAACAAATGAAGCAGGGGCTCCACCTGCTAAGCTGTTTGCAGCATGGCTCTCCCTCCCACAAAGAATTTTGACCTGTGCACTCAAGACAAGAGTGCCAAAGGAAAAGGCTGTATCATATTTGCAGCAAAGGATTTATATAAACTTTGTGCAGGAAGTTGTTAATTATGACACTTATTAACCTCCTAAGTTTACTCTTACAGGTATAGAATGTTGGTAGCATTCTGCCATCCATGTTATAAACTTATTTACCTAATGACAGGAAACAGAATAAAATGCAAGAGTCCTCTCAAATACCTGATGAGGTGTTTTTTGAAAAGCTTCCCCCCGCCCTTTCTTTTTTAAACAAAAGTTTAAAAAAGTTTAAAAGTTGAGTATTCTATTGTACTTCTGAGGGCAAAGTTTAGAAATTTGGAGATGCTAGTGGGAAGAGAAAAAGTCAATTGGAGACAGTGCTGGTTTGCTTTTTCCAGGATATTCTCTAGTGCATTGACCAGTGCCGCATTTAAAGTGAACCAAGTCATGGTGCTTCCACTATTGTTTTTGATTATATTGACTAATTTTTGTACAGTGCTCTGAAAACATTGAGTTCTGTGTGAGTGCTCAGTCTTATTACTACTATTTTTTCCCTGGGAGTTTATTTCACAGATAAATAGGCTTCACAGTTAAGAAATATTTCTTGATCATAAGCCTAAATTTTCTCTTTGATTGGTTCCATTCCCTTGCTCATAGCTACACCTCTTTGTAAACAATTTCTTGGTATTAACCCCCTCTGAATCCCTGTAGATGGATTGTGTATATGCTGTGTCCGTGTGACTCATACTTTCTTCAAAAGTTTTCCAGCTGCTTAGTTTTTTCCTCAAATTCTCTCTAAGTTTCCTTTTTCTTTTTTCCTTTTTTTTCCCTTTTTTTCTTTTATCAGGCTGCAAATACTTGCAGTATTTTTGAGCGCATTTTTATAAAATGTGCTCTGTGAAACAAAACGATTCCATCGTTTTCCTGGATATGGTGCTTCAGTACATACATCTCAAAATTGCATCTCCTTATGGCCTTTAAAAATTCTTATACACAGAAGTACAATTGTTCTCAATGAAAATCCAGATAGCATAAAGGCAGGAGGGGAGAAGGGACAGGGTTTTGCTCTCGAATTAGGAAGTTTAAGAACGCTCTGCTCCTCGATTTTGGTTTTGCAATTTTCCCTATGGTTTAAAATATTTCATCCTTGTGTTTCGGGAGTTTGTCTTTGCTGTGTTGCTTCAGTGAATGAGTATGGATTTTGTTCAGTAGTTAAGCTGCACTGGACTTTGCACTTGCTCTTAAAACACAAATCTGCTGTCGGACCGTATGGCAGCAGAAAATAAGAGCATCTGACAGGGAAACTTGGGAAACCTGGACCTCAGAAGATTGCTGTGAAAGGCAGAAACTTAACTTTTCACTTGTTTTCAATCTACCTGATTTCCTCTATTCGTTATTTCTGTCTGAAATAAATCTGTAGTTAGAAATTATTTCATTTTGTAATGTTATTTTTGTGAGCTAAGGAAAACCTGAATACCGAGTTCCTGTGAGTATATGGGCAGGAGACCATACATGTATTTTTCTTTTCAAAGCAGACAATACGATCTGAAAAATTGTCCTGCAGTCCCTGTTTTTCAAAGAAACGGATAAATATCCTGTAAATCTACAGTTACAGTAAGTGGCACTGGCTAATGATTTGATTTGAGGATTGAGAGCGCAGTCTGGATTTACTCTTTGTGCATTAAGGCAGGTCAAATGAACACAGGCTGCATTTTAAATCAGTAATGGAAGGCTGAAGCCTGCCTTAAACCAATCACATCAGCCTTGCCCAAGACCAATTGATCCCAAGAGACTGAGCCCTGTGAGCATAGCTTTTATATGAATGGACTCTGTGCAGCCTGAAGTTTCATTCATAAAATGGATGCTGAAGGGAAAAAAAAAAAAGCCAACCCACACACGCCAAACCCTGGAATGTCCATTTATGCGGAGCTGAAGGGTGTAGTGTTCCCTCAGCTGCTGCTTTTGCCAGTTGCCTTAAAGTAATGATTAATGCTGCTTGGCCCTGCCTGCCTGCAACCTGACACCATTTATGGCCTTGGTGTGTTTCTAATGTATAGTGAATGAGAAGGCTACATTCTCAAATCAGAAACATAAACAGGAACTGGTTGGTCTGAATTCCATTCAAATATGTCACTTCAGCCGTGCAGTGTTTGTCCAACTTCGATTTTACAGGCAGGGGATGGGGCGGGGGAGAAAAAGCAACACAGACATTTTTGCAGTAAGATTACCAACAAAAGGAGCGAGGGAGAGAGAAAATACTGCTGTCTTTTGTTGAATTCAAAGGAG
The DNA here is from genome assembly GCA_013400955.1 of Drymodes brunneopygia. Lineage (NCBI taxonomy): Eukaryota > Metazoa > Chordata > Aves > Passeriformes > Petroicidae > Drymodes > Drymodes brunneopygia. The sequence continues at coordinate 346,538 of VZTZ01014537.1, forward strand.
AGCATGTTTAAGATACATTTTGCAGTTACTGAGGTTAATAAAAGCAAATACATGATTTTAAAGTATGCTCAAAAGATCAGCTCCATGTGGAATTTCAATTCAGAGCTGAATGTATGAGCCTTTGTTTTCCTGTTCTGCCGTACAAAAAGTTACACATCCCCTAGACAGTCTGTTGACATCTGGTCTCACAAAATGCATTAGATGTTGTCATAGATCTGAAAACCAAAGTTGTGGAAAGGAAGATGTTTGCTTAAGGTTTTTTCTGTATGTGTGTAATATTTCCACTTACACATGAGCTGGTGGGGCCAAACCGAATTCTCTGACAAGTTTTTGTGAAGTGAGGTGTAAGAATTTGAACTTTAAAAATTTTAATTAGCTATTTTTAGAAGGAAGTGTATGTGTATCTATGAGTGCACATACCTGTAAGTTTGTTTTTTTTCCTAGATCGCTGGCACAAAGGCTGGTGACATAGAAAATGACTAAAACCTTCCATTCTGAATGTTTCTAAATTGCATAATTATTGGGAAAAGATTGCTTAATTTAAAATAGATTTTTTGAGAATTTTTATCTATTTTCACCTATGTAATTTCAGTGCACCTACATTTTTCCTGCTGAATCTGCTACTGAAAAAATAATGCTGACTTTTGTATTGCCAGGACTTTACCAGTTTTTAGAACTCTGTTAATTACATGACTTGTGAGGGGATAAAGCTTTTAAAGGTGGTTGAACTAAAACTTGATCCACCAGCATTTGAGTGGTGAAATATGCTCAAGCAATTCCTGTATAAGAAGACTGTAATTAGTTCCAGTATTTCTACCTGAGTATCTCCCTTTGGGGAGACATGAGTTTGAATCTAAATATATTCTGCAGGTTTAAAAATCGAAAAGAATGATTTGTTACTTCTCCCCGCAAAACACAAATCAAGCATTTTTCTTAGTGACTCCTGGTGCTGAGTGATTTGTTGTGATCTCGTTTGAAGAACCGCCTTTCTTACCTAAAAAGGTCCTGTTTTCTGGTGATTTCATTATTATCTTTACCCTTGAGCTGATCAGAACTTCTTAATGGTGTGGTAAACAGCTGCTTTCCACCAGGAGGCTAAATGTGTTTCAGTGGTGGATGAAGTGCTCCTTTGTAAACAGTTTGTCAGTGCTCTTGGAAATCCACGAACAGAAAAGTTATTTGCAGTGATATTGTGACGTTTTAAGTTTAATGCCAAAAGTATGATGTGTTCTAGTTTGAATGTTTTATTTAAAAAGGCTACTTTTGTCTCTGCACTTGGTAAAAATCTCTCCCAGTACACCAACCACCTGCTCATGTAGCAGAGAAGTGCTTGTCCTGTGCAAGAGAAGCTCTGAAAGGCACTGAAGGGATGGCCGGTGTGTTCACAGTGTGTGTAGCACAGGGTCAGGCTGGCACATGGGAGTGGCACCTGGGAGCCACATTTGTCCCAGCTGCCTGAGGGATTGTGCATACCCTTCTGTACTCAATAGCACAAAGGGAGAGAATCTGCATGGGCACGTTTAAGTCTATCTGTATAAACACACAAACTCTGAATTGCTGAAATAGGGGCCAAAATTCACATAACTACTTTTCCGACCAAAAGGACAATTTAGGAGGACATGGTATAAGTGAAATTGCAGGATTGCCAGTGAAGTGCCTTCAAAGTTTTGGGGAACAGCTCCGTTTGGAACAGTTCCTTATGGAAACTGCTTCTAATATGACTTACTTGGTAATAAAGTGCAAGTGGAAAAGTGGGCCGGGAAACAGTAAGAAGGTTCCAGTCTTACTGTCATCACTTTGTTTTAACCCTGTAGGGAAGTAGGCATGTTTCACTATGAGTTGAGGTGTTTGGTGAATTTCAGTGACTTGTTAACAGGCTCCCTGCCTAAGGCAGCTGCCTGCCAGTGCACCACAGTGTTCACCTGAGCTGCCATATGGAGGGTGAGGCCAGGCAGGCATTCCCTTCTTCTCCCACCCTGTTTCAGACAGCCTGTGCCTTCTAAGGCTCCATCTCCACGTCTCTCCCTCTGCACATGCACGTGTGCAATGCAATACCTGTGTATCACATTGTGCTTTGTCACGAGCACGTGGGGCTTGCCCTGGGCCTCCAGATCTTCGCTGGTGTTGATAGAGTGAATTGAAAAGTAATTCAGAGTTAGAGTGTAACATAACAACCTGTCCTTTAGTTAGGGAGGCTGTGTATGGTCAGAAACAGGAATGGCTGAAGAATAAATCCTGGTTCAGATTTCCAGTTCCTGCTTTGCTCTGCCTCATTCAGGAGAAGACGGTCAGTCACTTCATCCCATAGAATGCAGTCTATCATTTCATCCCTTTGCCTGCAGAAGCTCCATCTTCCCTGTATCTATTCTGGCTAGGGGCACAGGCTGAAGTTCTGCTTTTTTCTGTGCAGGGTGGGATTGTGGGAATGAAATCTCATCCTTATCTCTGAAAAACAATCAGAAAAGAGGTTTTAAAGATCTTTACCTGCTTTGAATTATACAGGGCTGAGACACCCTAACCCCTTAAATTCTGATATGATAATTAATATGAACTACTTTACCAAGGGACTGCATCTTACTTGATAGTGAAACTTAGAATCTGAGCCTGCTAAATTCAACAATAGTTTTTTCTTGTCCTGAGAAAGTCTGTCTGGGCTTCTTCTGCTTGGATGTATTTTGATAACGGCCTAGCAGAGCTTATTTCCATTATTTTTCTCTGTGATGGTCCTGGATGAGAGGGCATTTTTGCAGTGTCTAGATTACATACATGTACTTTTTAAAACAGCACCTATTGGGAAAAGAATGGTTTCATGGTCTATGTTATAAGAACATATTCATTGTTTTAAGATGACTGCTGTGTTTCGCAATGAAGAATGACCCCCAAGTATTCCAATCTGATAATAAAAATAAGCATTTTTTTTACATTTCCATATTTTTAGCTAGTTTATTTTGGTTTTTTTTTAAGGGGTTCTGCTGTTCTTAAGCTGATGTAACCTTACAATATGATTTACTTCATTAACAGTCTGAAATAAACTCATTGTGTTTCTAAAGCCAGGCACATTTTTCTTCAAGGACTAAAACTTGCAAAAAGATGATAAATTGGTCATCTCAAACACTTGGATCTTGCCCTGGAAGTATTTCATGCCTGCTTCTGTCTTTTTTGTTGTCTTGAAACAATGGTTTAAGGAGAAGAAAACATATAATTGCTTTATAATTTCTACACTAAAATGTTTTCTTTTGAAGTAGCTCCGCTTAGCCTGTAAAAATACTTCTGGGTCTTACTCAAGCATTTAGTACAATTTAAAACTGCAATACTAAATTTCATTGGTTGGACTTTTTATTAGATAAGGTAGAAATGAAAGCAGCAGGCAATTTAATTAGCAGTAATTTTTCTGGGCAAGTCATTACTTTGATGAACTTCAGAGCAATGTTTATGGCTCCTAATTAACCATGTTAGTCATTTGATTGAATAATCACTTTGGAAATGTTTCTACAATTTGATTAGAGTCTGACCCACTCTGATAGTCATAAATTAACTGATAGCACTTTAGGATAACAAGACTCTAGTTACTTTACGAGAAATAAAACTCTTCCTTTCTGTATTTTTTTGGTCATCTGTGGACTGTTTAAGCACAAGCTAACCAGAAGATTAAGTAATGTTGGTACAAACAATGCTTGCCTTAAAGAGACTCCAGATGTTAATTATAATTGACTTAGGAGCATGGGAGGTGAAACCCCGAGTTCGCTAAGAAGGCAACTTTGTGGATGCGTGCGTAATTCTTTATTCAGTATACTCTGCTCTGTCACTTTGCAAGAGTGGAGTTCATGAGTCAAAAAGGGCTTTGCTGCCAATACTAGAGAAGTTTTACCTAAAATAGAAAATAGCATCTGTTTCAGTTCTGCAACTTCCTCTTTTTTACGTAGATTTTTCCATTCTCCTTAGAATTCAATCTACTTGGTAACATGAATGATTCCTTGCAGGTGAAGCACTGCTTGTAGCCTTGACTTCTAGTCTGCAGAGCTATACTTGACTCGGGTGATCACTGAGTCACTGATTCCTGTGGTTGCTCAGAATAGCTGCCTGAGACATTAGAGATTCTCTAGGCCTGAGGAGGCAGGCGCTGAGCATTTCATCGAGGGAGGAGGTAATGAAGAGTTTGGCACAGATGTGTGAGAGGGACCATGGACTGTTAGAGGAAACTTATTATTACTGCCCTGTGTTTCACTTGTTTGTGAAGTCAGTGTAAAACTTCATTTTCTTATCCTGCCAAATCTTTGATACTCATCACTAGTCAGTGAACAGTGAAATTTGGAATCACAGTCTGAAAGAGTCTGCAGGCAGTGTTGGAAAAATAATGTCTGCTCTTTCGACCTCTGTTTGCATCTCTTTAAGAGTTACAAGTTACTGGTAACAGATTGCATAGCTCAGGGTAGGAGTTCATCGCAAGATCAAATAGACTTTGTTAAGCATGACTTTTGATATCCTAGAAGTAGGTTAAACATGGTCTAGAAGGGCAAACATTTACGGTGTGTTTCTGTTTGCAAGTCCCTGTGCACAGGATGTGACTACTTGGGGACAGTGCAAGACATGGGGAAGAAAAAGAAAGACATTTAAAGAATACCTTTTTCATTAGTTCTATTTGGCTTTTCTCATTCTTCCTGCGGATTTGAGTAGAGGTGGAGAATAGCAAATAAACATCATTATTACTTAGAATATGCACAGTATTTTTTTTGAAAGGTGTCATTTTTGTTTTAAACACATGCAGGTGGAGAGTGATATAGATAGAGCTAAATTCCTAGATAAAATGCTTAGCAATTGCAGAAAATTTCATTAACCCTTCAAGTCCGTAACTGGAGTCTAAAAAGCATTATCCTTCTCTAAATTCACTTTGGCATTCCTTGTATAAATGTCGAGTTTATAAGTCTCCAATGTGACTGGCAGTCTATTCAGTGCAATTGATTAAAAATCTTGGGTTGAATTAGTTATAAAGATAGATATACAAGCCCAGGGTTTAAAATATTCATGGTCACTGGTGTGGATGTTTTTGTCTGTGAATGGTCTAAAGTATAATTGCCATGGGAGTCAGCCTTTAGCAAAGTTTATTACAAAAGGTTTGGAGTTCAAATGCCTATCATAGATAGGATCTGTGATCCTCACATCATGATTTTCATGTGTATGCTGCTCTGAAATGCTGACTGTGTTGACAAGTTCCCTCTCACTGTACATTGTATCCTTTCTTGCTGCTCTTTTGCTTGCAGCCTGTCCCATTCATAACCTACACACTTTTAATTCCAGTCTTTTGACTTGCATTGTCATCTTCTCCTTTCAGAAGTGCCTAGCTGCCATTCCATTTACATGAGGCAAGAAGGCTTCCTGGCTCACCCAAACAGAACAGAAGTTAAGTTTTCTATTATGTATCATTTTTGTATGACAGTAATGTTAAAAATTAAAAAGCCTGGGGTTTCTGAGAGAAAGTACTTTATATATACTAAAAATAAGAAGTCCAACACAACTACGATTACTGACCCTCCACTATTCTGTTTTATTTTATCTGTCTTATCAATATATTATTTTCTGCTACTTTGTTTAGGGTTTATTTGTTTCTCTTCCCATGGGCAAATTTCCCAAACATGAGGAATCTGGTTTTGAGATTGATGAGAATACAGATAGTTGTGTGAATCAAAGTCTTCTAGGAAGACTTCATTTGCTAGTGTAAAGACAGATTTGGAAAGATAACACATCTGGCTAGAATCCCATCTGCTTCTGGGTTGAAATAAAGACGGGGAAAAAAAACCCATAGTGTTTAACAGGGAAGGTGAAACTGGAGATGGAAATTTCTTACTCTTGTTATATGAAATATGAAGTAGAGAAGCATGATAAGGGAGGTGAGAGACATCAGGAAAAAAATAAACAAACTGCAGGGCTAATGGCAAAAGATTTTTTGTTTTAATCTCAGCACAGATAGGGGAAATCCCATCTTAGCCATGTTATGCTCTTGTAAGGAGTTGGAGGTGACAAAATTGTCATGAATGACGTAAAAGAAGCAGTGATATTTGCTAAATATTTGTTTTCTGTATTTGGAAATCAATCAACATAATTTTACAGAATAAAGGTCATGTCAAGTCCCATTGTATTCTTTGCTGAAAATAAAAGTTTGATTGATAAAGATGCTTGTATCGTATAGTTGGACTTTTTATGGCATTCAATTTGCCTCTGCATTACATTGTGATTAAGAAGTTAGCACAAAGCAATATCAATAAAGTACACATTAAGTACATTAAGACCTGGCCAACTGACAGATCTAAAAGAGGCTGTCACTGGGCAATCATCTCTGAATGAATTGTTTCTATTATAGTTCTGTAGGAATTGATATCAGGAGTGTTGCTATTCAATATTTTCAGTAAAGATATGGAACAAAGTTAATAGATAACTTTATGGCACAAAGACAGAGCAGTAAATAACGGGCAGGACAGGGCAGTCACACAAAGCAGTTTGAATTGTTTGGTAATCTGGGCACATTAAACAAAATGGTTTTTTAATACATGAATATAGACCAGGCCTGTGGAACCGGGAAACAAGATATTGGAAAAAAGAATTTTGAGGCCCTCCTTCTCCTCATCTTCACAGTGGGAAAACAGCCCAACTGAGCACTGTAACCTTAAGGAAAAAAGCCTTCTATAATACTTAAGCAGTCAAAAGGCGGGTCAGAGGGCGGCAGGAGAAGAGATGTTTTGTCTCGCTCAGTAGCACTGGTGAGACTGATACTCATATGCAGTGCACTTGTGGTTAAGCAAAACATTAGCAATAGGAAATAGGAGGAATGTGTAAAGAAAGGTGTGCTAGAAAGACTGCTGGGCTGTAGAGAGTGTCTTTTAATGACAAAATTTTACAAAATGATCTTAATGGGAAGGAACATCAAGAGTAATGTGTGAGGGTATCTTCTGTGGGTGTGAGGAGGAAATACTGAGTGGTACTTCTTTAGTCTTGCAGGGAGAAGACCTACAGGAGCTAATGGTTAAATGCCAAAGCCATGCTAATTCAAACAGGAAATGAGACAAACATTTTGTAATAAATCATAGAGAAAAATGGGTGCTTTTTAATTTTAGCAGGTGAAGATTAAGTTTTTTGGGAATACATACATTAATTAAACACCCTTGTACTTATGCCAAAATGTTGGGATTGGGCGGTATGTAAAGGATGTGGGATAATAATCTGATTCCTGTATAACTTAGTGTTCCCTCTGGCATTAAACCTGTGATCTCTTTTTTCTCCATGCATCTTTTATATAAACACCTCTCTCTTTTTAACTTTACAGGCTGTATGTATGAAAAGGGACCTAGGCAGTTTTATGATGACACTTGCGTTGTTCCAGAAAAGTTTGATGGTATGTATGACACATCTCTCATTTTCCTGTGTAGGGAGATGAAAAAGAAAGAGATGAGGGACTTTTCTCTGTTGCCGATCAAAAAAGCCCAGTAACATTCCAATTTAGGATTCCTTAACACACCATTTGTGGTGCGCCCAACCAAAGCTGACCTTTGTCTCTTGAAACTAAAGTCTCCTCTTCGACAGGATGTCATTTGACTTTTGCCAGCGAAAGATGCTGCATCCAGACTTGTGGCAAAGGAGCTCAGTTCCTCTACTTTTGAGAAGTAATAAGAGGATTTCCAGTGCACTGATGATCACATGCTGCTTGTTGTTTGAGATTTAATGAAAGCTGTACTTATAATTAATGAAACAGTGGAGAAAGCAGCAGCTTTGGTTTTACTGTGGATTAAGCCTCTTGTCTTGCTGTCTATGAAGTGAAGAATAGTGGGGAGTGAGTATATAGGGCATTTTTGTGTTTGTGCCAATGTATTTGCACTAGTTTGAATGTACTAGTGGTTTATCTTTCAGTGGGACTGATAACAAATCAATGCTGTGTTCACAACACTACCAATTACAGCAGATTTTTTTAAGAGGAATTCTGAGGTCAGTTAAAAGAAATGGTCCAAATTACCCTCTGTTACTCTGACGTGAAATCTGTTTCCTGGTGTAACTCAGTTGATTTCAGATTTATTTGATTATAAGCAAAGTAGGTGGACAGCATATTTCTTGCCAGTGATCCTGTTAGTTTGCAACTTTGGGAAGTAATTTAGAGACCAATTACTTAAATTTGCTAGAATGGCATTATATTAGTGTATGCATGCTAGTGTAGTGTTGTTAGTGTAGCTTTTGTGTTAGTTTGTGTATGTCTGGCTTTATTTATTTCGCCAGGAAAGATTAGATATTTCCTGATAAACTTGTGAACAAATCTTTGACCACAGCTAAAAGTAGAGCTGGAGAATGGGTGTTTTTCTCCTGCTTTATTTTGTTTGTTTTCTCCTGAATATCACTTATGGTTTACAAAGCTAGTACATGTTTAGCAGCATTTGTTGTATTTGCTGAAGATGCGGAGACTCTGAAATGAAAGTAACTCAGAAAATTGCACATTCTTCAAACAGAACATTACATGTATTTTTGTGTTGGTAAGAAATAGATAAAGAATTCTAAACAATATTAGACCTAACTGAGCATTGCTCAGTCTAGTGTTTCATTGTCACTGCATTGACACGGTCACAGAAAGAGTGATTTTTTGAAAGTCTGCTTTATACCCTGTATTTGTACTGTGAGCTTGTTTGGTTTTTTTAAAAAAATTTTAAAGCACATCGTGTCAGGTATTTTTTTGTTCCCCAACAATGATTGTGGATTTGATCTGAGTACCAGTGTCAAATTTAAATGTATATTTATGGGAATGGGATCAGATCCTGTAATACAAGAAGTTAAAACTCGTTAACAGTAGCATTTGTCTATGTCTTCCTTGAAAAACCTTTTGGTTAGTTTGGGGTTTATACGGGAAAAGGAATGAAAATTAAAAACAAATACAGTAAAAGAAATAAATGTTGGTAAGTATTTGTGTGCCTGCAAAGCAAGCAGTCTGCTGCTAGTTTCTATGACTGCCCATTGGGAGAAGACCTTGTACTCTGGAAGATCGATGTCGTGATGCAAATAGGTGTGTTTATATTTGTGGCATGATATTTTGAGGGAAAAAATAGCAGATGTGTCATTATATTCTGGCCAGTAAAGCAAAAGTTGGATAAGTGCAGGACTAGTCTTGGTGTTTCAGAAGTAGATTCTCAGCTGCTTCATTTGAAATCAAAGATCAGCACAAGGAAAGAATTTGATCCTGTGTTATACTGCACTTGCTATTTGCACATTGCTCAGCTACCATTACAAGAAAAAAAACCTGTCCTTGAAGGCTTTTCAGGACTGGAACTTGAACCTCACATAAACCAAAAAGCCTTGTGTTGATTTATTTGTTTTCCACAGCTATTGAGTCAATTTTCTTTCCTGATTACAAAAGGAAGCGCTCCATTTTTAATATTATTATTCTGCCTTTCACTACACAGAACCATTCTGTAATGGCTGTCAGAGCATCCTAATGTTGTGGTTGAACGTAAATTCCTGACTTTCCTTATTAAGCAGGTCACACTTTATTGGAGGCTTTTGCTGTTCTGATAGTTCAAATGAGGAATTTTACCAGTGTATCTAGGATTGCAGTTCTTGTGTGGAGAAAAAAATACTGTCTGCTTCAGTATCAGACCTTTCAGCTGTTATTATTTGCATGAGTTGTTCAGTATAAATATGATTTGAAAACAGCAAAGACAGTATGGATGTAGCAGGATGGTTTTCTCATTTGCAATTTGTGGAACAGCTAGTAGAATGCTATTGATATTTTTTAAAAGGTTTTTCTAGACTTAAAATTTTAGAAAAATTAACTTACTGCTTTTCAGAAGGAATACTAATTTAATATGTAGATATGAGTAAAAGTAATTTTTGCTCATATGCAAGTCCAATATGCCACAGAGGAACTCGCGTATCTGCAGGATTTACATGCCTATACATAAAGCATATGCTGTTTAAGTCCAAGTCAAATACTTTGTCAAATTTTCCTTAGAAGCATTTGCATACAAGAGAAGTTTCACTCAATACGGTTTTGCAGCTTTATGAAGCATACATTACTTTACCAAAACTGGGGCCTGTGCAGAGTATTGTACACAAACACAGTTCTTCACATATCAGTGTTGTTTCAAAAATAGTTTATGTTCTTTCAGAGAGAGGATATTACAAAATGGTTTGCAAGAGATTTGCATTTATCAAAACTACACGGGGAGAGGCTTAGTGAGACTTCCATAAATCATGAATGAATTTAAGTGCTTTTTAGTATATTAATATGTTATTGTAAGTCTCCAGCAAACAGGGGGAATGTTGCATTTGAGGGTGGCTGATTATTCCCTCTGTTTTGTTACCCCTCATGATTGCTTTGCCAGCTTATCTGACGAGCGGAGTGCTGTTGTTTGAGAGCATTGCTCCTGTAACATTGCTGCTGTTGTGTGCAGGTGATGTCAAACAGGAGCCAGGCATGTACCGCGAAGGACCCACGTATCAGCGGCGAGGCTCGCTGCAGCTCTGGCAGTTCTTGGTAGCTCTTCTCGATGACCCATCCAACTCTCACTTCATAGCATGGACTGGCCGAGGCATGGAGTTCAAGCTGATTGAGCCGGAGGAGGTGAGTTAGACAGACAGCATGCCTTCACATGCTGTCCTGTCCTGCAAATTTAACTGCACTCCTTTGGACTTAGGCCTTATTATCCTTCAGTATTTTGCTTCAGTAGTGCTTTGGAAGGGTGACAGAAAGGACAGGCAAGGGAAGTGCTTCAGTTAGGATGGAGGTGTGGTTAAGCATAGATTTGACTCCTAGTCCCACAAAATAAAAGTATTGCAAGTACTAGAGTTACTAAATACTTTGCATTAATTGTGGGGTCCACATTTTTCAGAATCACTTTATGGATGGAACTGTATTCCGAAATACTTTGAAAACTTGTCCCTTACTAATCTTTCAACACCAAATATTAGATTAATGAGATTGAATCATTAGATTGCTTTGTACAGGCTTAGATTCTAGGCTTGCAAACACTCATGCACATGCATGGCCCTTCTAAACCATGAAGGACTCATGGGGTAGATAAAATTACTTATATTCATGAACATTTGCTGAAGCGTGGCTTAGTTCACTTGTGTGATAAACAGTAATAAATTGAATGCTTTATTATGTAAACTGCTTTTGACTAGGTAACATTATGTATTCTAAACTATCATGGAAACTGTTGGAACATCAGGTGTATGTGAATTTTGTTGTACAATTGATGTGGAGGATTTAATTAGGGTTGTCAAAAGGCAGTATTATTCTGCCTGACTTCTTTGCCCCTTGAATAGGGTTTGCTAATAGAGGAGACAACAGCAAATTTTCTGACAGGATCCCCTCCAAGTTAGAGCTGAGTGGGAAGGCTCGGGGGTGTATGGCTGCTTCTGCATTCCACCAGCTATTTCTGCTGTTTGCCATCCATCTGCTGGCATTAGCTGTCTGAAAGCTTTCTTACATGTTACTTACATTGTCTGCTAAGAGCTCTGTGGAGATGCTGGGGTAGCTGAGGACGGTGTCAGGACTGATGTCCTTTTCCTTCCCAGTTGTGATCTGCCTGAGGAGCAGGTTGCTGCAAGGACCCTGGTGCTGACGTTTGTCTGAGCATCCCCTGCTCTAGTGATAGTCACCACGGCAGGTCCTGGCAGGTCCTGTATCTCAGGGTTTGAACTCAGAACAGTCTTAGTCAATATGATACTGAAACTTTGCTGGCAAGTCTGCACCCTTAGCAAGCCACATGGATTCCTTAGTTGTGTAACCTGTCCCTGAACAGAACGAAATCTTCAGAAAGTCTTTTGTTTGGTTTTGGTGAATGACGTACCTAATTTTCCCCCTCTACGCCAGTCTCATATTTTTTACTCTTTTAGTTTTGTCTTGTCTTTAAGGTATGTCCAATTTTTTTCAAGATTGAAGAGTTTTATTGAGAAATGATTTCCAGCAGATGGTGCAAAACCTTTATAGATTTTATTAGCTAAGGAAAGGAAAGTAACAAACCCCTAAGGTTTCCTTATTGTGTAATTCCCTGAAGAACTGGATATTCTAATTTAAGTTAAACAGATCATATGCATGCCTGGCTATGTAGAAGTTGCTTTGTGTTTTTGAGCAGCATTGCATCCAAGATCTGGAAGAGGCTTGAAGCTTGCCTCACTCTGTGTGTTCTTAAGAGTACAAAGAAACCTAAGTTGTTTTCATATGAATGTCATGAATCTGACAGAAACAGTCAATTAAAATAAGAATAGCCTATGGGAAGTTGCACAGTACTGTTGGTCGCCAAGTGTAAATTGAAGGGAAATCAAAGAGCTTGTTGGTTCTGCTATGGCAGGTTAGGATGTCAGTGACATGACCTTTCCATCCCATTCCTTACTGGAGGTTTAGGCCCTTGTAGAAAGAGTGACAACAAAAATGAATATGTATCAGCTCCTGGAGTGCCATAGTTCATTCAGAAAGTAAGTAACTGTGAACTATGGAGGCTGAGAATTGGGCATAGGTTCATTTATGCGGGCTTGTTACAGGGAGAGCAACCTTCAGCAGAAAGGTGGGGTGGAAGGGTAGAATCTTGAAGCCCTTCCACAGAGTAGGACTAGGTAAATGCTATGCATTTCAGGGATGGGAACTGGACCTGATTGCTTGTTTAGGAGTGTCAGAATACCACACAGCGTAACATAGTCTTCACCAGTACTTCCTGTTTATCTTTGCTGTTATTAATTTTGTTATGTTGCAGACTTTTAGGACTCCAATTAATGCAGAAAAAAAACCTTGGAAGGAGTAAAAAAAGAGTGATGTGGTCATGTGTTACAAAAATGAATAGGTGAATCAAAGACATCTAGGTCAAATCTGCAGCTGGAGTGAATTTACATGATTGGAGGTGTGTTTCAGTATAGCTAAAATGTAGCTGAAGTTAGCAGAGCCGTGATAATTTACATAAGCCTGAAAAGCTGCGCCACTGAAAGGACATAATACTTTCAAAAGAAATTTTAGAAATTATTGTCCAGGTGGAGACTGAAATCATGGATTTTGCTCAGTACTGCATGTTGTCATGGCTTGCATCAAAGAGCTCCAGACACCTATGGGAAGTTTCACAGATCAGTTTGCAGAGAAGATGCTTGGCTACTCTGTCCTTTCTCCAGAGCCGTATGCATATGTACCTCTCAATCATTTTTATAAAACGTGCTTTAAAGAGTTCATCAGCTCTGCCTTTTTTCCACTCTGGTGATATTATAGTCATTTTTACAGACAGTAATTGAAATGTCACCAATAGCCGATTAAAATTTCAGGCGAGGAATAAGAAGTTAAGTTCTTTAAACAAAGGGTCGCTTTGTCCAAAACTATCTTTAGCAATAAAACAGGAAGCATAAAGTCAAGTAGAAAACATAGAAGAGAAGGCAAGAAGAGAAAACATAGAGCAGAAGGCATATTGTTCTCTATGGAATAGTTTCATGAGTTACTTGCAATTCACTTTTTATTGGTTTTTTTAAGGGAAATTATATGACTGCAACTATGAAATTTCTGTTCCATTCTTCATACCACCATATAGTTCTTCCAAGTGATTATTCTGCCTCCTCAGATAATTCATTTTTTTTGCTGAAGTAATGTTTAAGACTGGGAGTTGTCTTTTGACTTGTATCTCCTTATAATCTCAACATTGCTGTCATTCCAAGTGCAGTCTGTATTATTTCATGAACTAAGTGTGTATGCATGTGTGCTTAAGATAACTTATTTTTCTGGCAGCGAGGAAAAGATAGGCATGGTACAATTATCCATAGTATCAAACTAAAGAAAGGTTTTGTGAAAGTATTCTGGTGGAACTTGCTAAATACATTTTGTATGTTCTCTTTGTATGGCTTTATTTTTTCATTGGTTTTCGTTATTAAAAAGCAAAGAAAAACCCTAACCCTCCACCACATCGTCCAATAAATCCGTTTCAAGTTTAATGATGATGAACATCCAATCAAAATTCATAGTAGTACATGGGGAGTTCAGGTCATGGCAACCTTTCCCTGTTTGTTGCACCTGCGGGGTTTTCCCTCCTGCATCCCCAAATAAAGTATCTGATGATAAGATCTACTTGTTAAATGAATTTAACAAATCATTGCTAATCTGTTTTTGTGGCAGGTGGCACGTCGCTGGGGGATTCAGAAAAACAGGCCAGCTATGAACTATGATAAACTTAGCCGATCGCTTCGCTATTATTATGAAAAGGGAATCATGCAAAAGGTGAGTAGCTAATTTTGTATTATATTTCACCAGAATCTTGCATGTTAATCCATAGGTCAGTTTACAAGGGCTACTTGTAATTGCATGGTTTAGGTAGTTTTTTCATTTGTTTAGGCAAACACTAAGCTTTTGGACCTACTAGGTCCAGCATATTCATTAAGATATTTTTTTCTATGTAAAAAATGTCTGTGGTTTTAGTTCACACAATGCATTTCATGATTATAGGGAAAGAGGCAACATTCAAAAATATCCAAAAGAGCTTCCTGGCAGCTGGGAAAGGCAAACTGTAGAGTACAGTATGATTAATGTTTTGCAGATCTAAATTAGCTGCCCAGTGCTTTGGTACTTTAGTAAGTGCAAGATAGGGGAGAATAATTATGCCTATTAACATACCAAATACTTTAATATTTTTCCAATAGTGTTGTAATAATACTGGTTTTGAGTGGAAATTAATATTTATAATAGACTGAATTAGGAGAAATATTTAACAATAATTTATATATTACAGGATAGTCTTGCTGACAGTATTCAATCCATCCTCCTACTCTGACTTGCTGATTTATATGTATATTTTTAAATCTTGCTGTTTAGTACCATGTAGATTGACTGAGAAATCAATGGGAGAAACCAGTCTGCTGTATCTACAAAACTGCCAGGTGTGATCAAAGATCATAATAAACACCTTGGACTGCAAAACTTACTCCATGTCTTTTCACATTGGTCTTGTGACCAGTGATGATGAACATGTTTAAACTTGCCATATGTCAATTCCATGAATGGAAACAGTGCTTTCAGCTTAACAACTTTTCCAGTAGGTTTTGTGAAGTCTTAAAAGTTCTCTTTCTTAGATTATGGGATTGTTGTAATGCACTCCTTCTTCACTACCAGTAGCCAACTTGGACAACAATCTGGGCTAGTATTGGCTTACAGTTCTTCGGTAGCTCAGCACCTCATTCATTTTTGTGTGTCACGTAACTGCACAGAGTCTTTGTAAAGTGGGTTGGAAACTGGGGCCCATCAGGGAGAAGCAGAAACACTTGGTTTTGCTGACTGGAGCTGCAGGCAGAGGAGTTCCTTGTTGCAG
Organism: Drymodes brunneopygia; assembly: GCA_013400955.1. Lineage (NCBI taxonomy): Eukaryota > Metazoa > Chordata > Aves > Passeriformes > Petroicidae > Drymodes > Drymodes brunneopygia. The sequence continues at coordinate 361,837 of VZTZ01014537.1, forward strand.
GTTGCAGCTCAGCTGCGTAGGCAGCTCTGCTAAGGAGGTACTTCAAAGGCAGCAGGGAGCCAAAAAAAAAGTAGCAGAGTGAAGCAGGTTGAAAAGGTGGGGGGGATGGATATACCAGAAGGCTGATAATGCTGCCCCAAGTCACACATCCATTTAACATGGAAAGTTTACAAGTACTTTTGACAGCTAACTTGCTGCATCCTAAAGTACTACTTTATTATCTACAAAAATGTGTTTAACACATGTTTTGAAAGCTAGCTCGTATGCTTATTTTTCTGACATAGCAATGTTTCAGGTTTGTTCTGGGATCACTCTATCTGGCCAGTTTGTGTATTTTTAAAACTAATGGGGGTTGTAGTTGCAAAGCAGGTTTCTTTATGGCAAAGTTCGTATGCATATTTTCCCTCCTTTTTTAAAAAATCAATCAATGATAGCAAGTTATGCAAAAGCCCAATTTCTGAATGCAACCTCTAGTCTATCAAACTTGCTGACATTAAATTGATTTTAAAAATTCTACTGCAGATACAGTCCCTACCAGATTCCGTTTGTAGAATAAATAAGCTGAAAGTTTAAGGAGGTACTTCAAACTATTTTGCACCCATAAGAAGAGAGTTGTTAAGTTTGCAACACTTTTTTCCATCTTCACTAACTCACTTCATTGCCATAGTAGCTAGAGTTGCAAAAAGCAGACATTATAATCTTTATTTTAAAATCATTTTAATAAATTGTGAGCATGCAATCTTATGGATATTCTTAAGCACAATTTTTTAAAGGTACTTGAGAAGACACTATATTGACTTCTGTTTGTTTTTTTTTAATAAGATAGCAATTCTGTGCTGTTTTTATTATTCTGTACCTTTTAGGAAATTGAAGCATAGATAATTAAAGCTGTTTCTGATTAAGGGAAAACTTTAGGATCTTTGGACAAATTGCCCCTCCATAAGTAAATCCAAATGTCCCAGCTTTGCATGAGCAATTGCTAAGTACATATTAGCCTACGTATTTGCTTACCCTGTCGCTGTACAATCAGCATGCACTATAACTAAAGTGCTTTTGTACGTAAGTATGAATCAATCTGTGTAACATGAAATCCAGATCTCTATCGTGCAATGTGATTCTTTTTTCCACTTCGCGCACAGAGTGTGTAATTTTATTTTGCCACTCTAGTGACAGTTTGTTTACATTTTCCAATAAGAACAGTTCCATTTGTGGTTAAGTATAGGAAACGATCGCAAACAAATGTTTAGAAGTAGAATACTTAGTCCGTCTTCCAACAGGATGTCACGTGTGGCAAAATCAAGAGCGTTCTGCACAGTCTGCTTTGGCAGGGCCCACTTGTCTTTGCTAGGTCATTGCCTTACCAGTTCTGCTGTCGCATTATTAATTGTGTAACAAAGGTGCGTTCTTTACAAGACTGTTGAACTTGGAGTTGCAAAACACGAGGCCTTATGCTGCACCTTTTTTTTCCCCTTCTGTTGTCCTAAGGTGGCTGGAGAAAGATACGTCTACAAGTTTGTTTGTGACCCTGAAGCGCTTTTCTCCATGGCTTTTCCCGACAACCAGCGCCCCTTACTGAAGACTGACATGGAGCGCCACATCAATGAGGAGGACACTGTGCCTCTGTCCCACTTCGATGAGAGCATGGTCTACATGCAGGACGGAGGCTGCTGCAACACCCACCCCTACAACGAAGGCTATGTCTATTAACAGCAGTGACAGTGCAGGGGTGTTTCCCCCTCCCTTAAGCTTCTCCTCTTTCCCAAGACCCAGAGGAAAGCTGAATCGACTTCAGTTTGTTTTTTAAATAGTACACTAAAAAGGGGCTTTTCCTGTTGCATTACTCCTATGGTCTGCCATGGACAGTGCACTTTATTTGAAAGGGGAGGGTTGGAACCTAAACGTTATTCTGTGTAACAGGAGGAAAAGGGTGGGTTTGCTTTTTACTTAAGTTTGGGAAGGGAACATACAGGTTTTAAGTACAAAAAAAAGCTATATCATGTCTGTTTTGTTTCATATCAGCATAAGATATTGTACATTTTCTCTGGGTATCCATAGTACAGTTAATTCTCATTGTGCAAAATAACCACTTTTGATGATGATATCATCACAGCATGCCTAGGGCATTTGTTTCTTGCCATTCTTAATTGTCTTTCTGCAGTTATAAAAGAGAAACAAAGCATATACCACAGCATTTAATTTAAAAGCTTCCAGTGGCAGACCTTGTACCTTGCCTCTGAGAACAACCAGATAGTTTGTATCTTTTTTCTTTTTTTTTCTTTCTTCTGTTTTTGGGTTTTTTTTTTTTTTTTGTGGGGGGGGAGCAGGAGGAGGGTGTGACCTCAAAAAAAAATCCTATTTAATGACAGACTGGCCATAAGTACAGTGACCAGGCAGCAAAATCCCTGACTTCAGACTGCAAGTTGCATGCTGTATCTGGTGCCACATTGCTATACATGTATGGCCCATGCTATGGTGTTGATTTTTCAAGATCCATTTGAGGGTAGTAATTACATGGGGTAGGCTTTCTGATGATCATGTCAGCATTAAATACAGGATCATGATCAGGAGGGAGAAAACATTTTGTATCCTTCCATTTCCTTTGGTACATAAATAAGTTATTTAATCAATAGGAATTAACTGTACTAAGTCACATATCTAATTATGCTGTTTAGACAGAGCAAGCACTCCTTGAGAAAAATATCCAATACACTAAATAGGTACTTTAGTAATTTTTAGACACGGTACCCATTAATATGCATTTAAACCTTTTATTGCTGTGTTATGTTGATAACATATATAAATACTAGATAATGCTAATGCTTCTGCTGCTGTCTTTTTCTGTAATATTCTCTTTGATGCTGAATTTACTATGACCATTTATAAGCAATGCTGTAACTACAGGTAGCATTTCAGGACAAAATAGATGACTTGAACCATTTATTGCTTAGAAAATAGCTTCCGCCATAGCTGTGCTATAAGCAGCTTTTATGCGCATCCACAAATGACTAGTAAGCTTCAGCTTGCTGAGGAAAGCTCTGCAGAACCTTTTGTAATTTTCGGTGGAACAGAGACGAACTGTCAAAGAATACCATGAAGTTGCTGTATGACGTTGTAGTGCTGGCACTGGTGTTACCAATCAACTTGTTTTGGACACTAAATGTAAATGTGATTGGATATGCTCGGAAGACAATTTAAATTTTGAGGGTTTTTTTTTTGGTGGTGTTTTGTTATTTTTTCAAATAGTTTTATTTTTTGAGAGGGGTTACCTTGAACACAAACTACATGTGCTATTCTGTATGTAAAACAAAAACAAAAAGCGACAAAACCCCAAAAGTTTAAAATATTTATGAGCACCTTTTTTGAAATACAATAATTCATAGTTTGAAGGAGTCGAGAGGGAGATAAGATCTGGATTTCATTTTTTGCCCAGTGAAATTTAAATAGTTGTTATATGAAGTACCTAATTTTCCTAGATTGTCCAGAAGTGGAAGAAAAATAAATACATAACCATAAAACAACAAGAACAATTTTCATTGTAATGGATGGATTTCAAAGACAGTCCTAGGTGGTGGGTTAATCTTCCATTCTTTGTCAGTTAAGACACTACTTAAGTTATGAATATTTTAATACACATTTAATCAAAAGTAAAGAAGTAGTGGTCACTAGAAACCACAGGTGCATAAAAAGCATTTGGGCAGGTATTTAATTTACCCAGATCCATGAGACAACATATTTTATGATATATGCCTTAATATGCCACCTAATTCTGTCATCCACAGGTCTCAATGGCACTTAAATACTTGGTGATCAACTGAGACAAAGAAGTCTAAAATTGCAGAACTAGCAAAAAGGAAAGGGAAAATGTTGAGTAATATTGTTTAAGAAAAATTGTGGTTTCCATTGAAATAAGGTTCAAATGAAACATGCTTTGATGAAAAGTCCTTGGATTGGTTTTGGTTCTTTAATGTCAGCACAGAGCGCCTCTTGCCTGTCGCAGGATGTGGGTATTTGGGAAAGGGGTTGGACAAAAAAAGGAAAAAAAAAAGATTTAAGAATTGCATTGAATGTGTAATATTTAAGAAGAAAAAAAATATATATATATCTGTATACGGTAGTGACTCACTGAACAAAACAAGCAGTCAGACCAACATTACATGATCTCTCAGCAGAAGACAAAAAAGTCTTTCACTGAACTGATTAACCCTTTTAAAAATGTACCTAAGAGGTTTATTTAAAGTCTATTTTTATTCCACTTATTTGTTTGTTTGGGGTTGGGATTTTTTTTTTTGTTTTGTTTTGTTTGGGGTTTTCAGGTAGAATAATAAATCTGGCAGCTGATTTCTGCAAGATTGTTGTGTATTGGATTCCTAACCATTTGGATTGGAGAGGCCCCTACAGAAAGGTTGTTCTTTTGGAAGAGGAGAGGATGGTCTGTCCCCAGTGCCTAGAATGGCTTGCTTCAAAATGTAACAGAAAAAAAAGAAAAAATAAAAAAGAAAAAAAAGAGGGGGGAAAAAAAAAGAGTATGTACAATTAATGTGTATGTATATATGAATTAGATTACCAAAGCATTGTATTAGACTGACAAAAGGGAGGAGGATAGTCCATGTATGTTTTGGGATTCTTTCCTACTAAGAATGCTTACACATTTTCAGAGGGCATTTTAATACCCTACCAGATTTGAATGTGGGATGTTTAGGGCTGGGGTAAGGGGGCTGGGTTTTCATTTGGCTGGTTTGAGGGTATTTTAGTTTTGTTTTCAGGCTGTACCACAACTGGAGGGAATATGCAGCTTTCACCTGTTTTTAGTAGGAGCTGTAATAGAATGAGCTTGTCTGTGTTTGCTCGTCTGTCTCTGTGCTGGGCAGAGCAGTGGGACAGCCAGGGTAGAGCTGCTGTGAAGCAAAGTCAGGAGGCATCGCTGGAAGATCCAGCACTGTGGAACAGCTGAAGGGGCTCAGGTTTCATGTGCCATCCCAGTTCACTTGCACCAGTAGCTGAACACAGGTAAAGTTAGTGAAGAACTTGGCAGATCCCTCGGAATCCTCTTGAGAGAGTTAACGTTACAAGTTTAGGACAATTGGACAGATTTTTCTTTAGGGATATTACTTCCATGGCAAAGAGCCTGCCCTTTTCTCTCTTCAAGGTAACACCTGTCTAACTTTCTCATACACCAGCAACAGGACAAACCTTAACATTACATTCACTGAAAGAGCAAATTTCATCTGCTTCTCAGACCAAATCTGCTTGCTTTACTTACAGTGATCTGGTGAGGTTACCAGGGGAAACTGGGATACATAAATGCTTTTTTCCAGAAATTCCCTGCAAGGAACCCTTTGCTGAGAATCTTTTCATCTTTAGGATTTTCTGCTACCTGGGGCTATTCCTCAGGGATTAATGCTTAGAGTTTTATTGCCCTTGACATCTGACTGGTTTGGGCTTCAAGTCCATTTTCACAGGACAATATCATCTATTAAATATTTTTGCCTTCTTTGTGTTTTTTTTGTTTGGTTGGTTTTTAATAGCAGAAAATAGATCAATGTGTACAAAAGGTATTATGAGGAAATTTTGAGTTGTTAATGGCTGTACTTTCCCCTCTGAAGAACATTAGCTTCAGTTCATGTATTACAGGTAATAGGACCCATAAACAGCCCTATTCACATTAATAGTACTGAGGACTTTTCTAAATAGTCTCCTTCAAAGATGCTTTGGGAGTCTTAATTAATATAGTATCTTATACTCTAAGAATCGTCACTTTGGAATATTCCACTAACATAAGAGCCTAGGATCTAGCAATAAGAGCCTAGGAAATTAATTTTCCTGTTCTCTGCTTGTCTCTGAGGTTTTTTCTGTTTTGTGTTTGAGTTTTTGGTTTGGTTGGTTTGTTTTTGCTGGTTTTGTTGGTTTGGTTTGGTTTTATATCAGAGGCTACTCTGCTTGGAAAGGAGGTAGCAGCTGCAAGCAGGTGCCTCTGCCCCAGAAACCCCAGTTCAAAGTCCACTGCATTTTGCTAAGATACCAGGCTGAGAACGAGCATCTGCAATACAGTACTGTGCCCTGCCCTCCCTGTGCTCTTAGAGAAGAGGGAACTACAGTGCATTGTCTTATGTTTCTTCTGCTATGAGAGCAATAATCTCTGGCAGAGTAGCTGGATGGAAAGCTAGGGGCAGTAGCATTTTAAAACTGCAGGATTACCCAGATCTGTCTGTCTGAGGCTCCAAAATGCATCAGCCAAGTGCTGCCCCTTACCTCCTTTCATGATTGTGTAGGTGGGTAAAGTTAACTTCATCTTTTACTTCAGGAAGTTGAAATATTGGTTTCCTCCCTGAACACCAATTTAATTTCTGTGGGAAGGAAATATCTGTGCCATCTTCTTATGTAATAGTCTGAAAATGTCTATGAAGTGTCTTGTTGACATTTTCCCAAAGAACTTTTTTTGTGTGAAAATGCCACAACACGCATTACCAAAAGAAAGGGTGAATAAACTCCAAGAAGTTATCCATACATCAGGTTCCCCAAAACTATAGTAGTATTTACTCTAGCAATGTATCATGTCTTTAATACTGCTGTATTGTCCTTATTACACAATTTCATCGGACTGACCTCAAAAATAATCGGTGTACCTTGAAATTTTGTTCATTTTAAATGAGCTTTTAAATGAGTTACAGGAAGGTATCCCTGAGGCAGGGTTACAATCAAACATTTGGATCTAGTAAGCCATAATTCTGTGTCTTTGCCTTTGCTCTTAAAAAGCTCTGTGGGCACGTATGCCCATATAAATGCTTTTTAGTTGTGTGTAGAGAGGTAATTGCAGCCACTAGCTGGATTTGGGGGGGTGAGGTGGTTTGGTAGTTTCTGAGTATCTACCATTGGCTTTGTTTCAGAAAGAATGTCTATATGTATTACTTTCCACAGTTACTTTGCAAGTAACCAGGTAGAGAATTTGTTTCCAAAATAGCATTTTTTTCTGTGTAATTTATAGTAGAGGCTACGGTATTGCTTGCTTGCTGCCTTAAAAAGGAAAGAGTTGAGGAGATTTCATCATTTTCTTTTCCCTGCCCTTCAGTGATAGGACCCAGCTGATCTATATGAACATAGTTTAAGCCAATTCTTCACTCACCCATGATATTTTCGTGAACAGTCTGCTTGCTCATCAGTACAGTGGCACTTTGTATAACAGAGTGTTGTATTTTAGATGTACTGCAAAGGGCTTTCTGTGGTGGCTTTCTGTCAGAATCCTGTATGGGCAGTGGCATATGGCTACGCCACCTAAATAGAGGCAAAGGGAGATTTTTTGCAGAGGCACCAGCTCCTCAGAGCTTGAGACATTTGCTGAAATCTGCAGTTTAGGCTGCTTCCTGGCCAGCTAGAGTGAGTCTGCCCTGGAAGATCTGGCAAGGAGCTCTGTGTAGAAGACCAGAGAGAACATGATCTCAGCATGCTTGAGTGAGGAAGCACAGAGATGGGAAAAAGTCTGTCAGGGGCAATCTGGCTCTACCAAGTAGCTATTCCAGAGCTGATTAGTACAGGAAGAAGGAGGTTATATGACCGATACAGTAAATCACAGAGATAATTATTTGAAAGACATGCTGCAGGAGAATCATAAGAAATGATGGAAAGTAATAAACTCTGTAAACAGCAGTGATTTTTTAAGACCCTGGTGCTTGTGGGAGTGCTTCAGGAAAACAAAGAGAAAAAGTAAAACACAGAAAGGGATGATAATATTTGATGAGAACAACAGGAGTCAAACCATGAACTGCATTAGGGGACTTGGAAGATTGCAGTGTTTTAGATAAAAGGAAGGGACTAAGATAAGTGACCAGTCAGTACACTGAGATAAGAGCAGGAAAGAAAAGGTAATTGGAGGCAGTGCACTTTGTGATCAGTGGGCCAAATGTGTTAGGCTCAGAGCTGCACTGGAGCTGTGCTTGGCCCTGGCAGCATATCCCCAAGGACAGGAATATCAGTTCTGACTTTGGAGCGATAGTTGATTATTTAGTAAAATCATCTGCATGGTGTTTGGTAGTTGTTAAAAGAGCAAACAAGGCTATGGAATATGCAGAGAGTGTTTGGGACTATAAATGTAGTGTCTTTATCATCCCACTATACTAAAAAAAAAAAAACCAAAAAAACAACAAGATCCACAAACACAAAAGAAGAAAGAATACCTTTCAGGATAATGGGGCAGATTGTGGGTTGGTATAACTCAGCTTGGTTTCATTGAAATCAGCTATGTAGCTTTATGTTAACAGAGACTATAGCCTGTATTTGGTAATGTGTATGCCTGTCTAGCATAGTATATACACAGGAATTTTTTACTTGTTGCATTATTCAGAAAGATATGCAAATGATCAAGACCTGGGGCATAGCATGAGACCAATAATAAAACATGAAATTAAACAAAAGTACATGTCTTCTGAATTCTACTGATGTAGACAAGTCATTCCACTTTTGTATAAAGCTCTCTGATGGAGTTCTATACACACCTCTAATCCTTGCAATTAACTTCTTTGACCAATGCTGGCAGACTGTGTGCTGGAGTTTCTGCTCCCAGTGGCTCAGCACTTGTCTCTACAAAGGTATCTGGGATCTGTAAGGTCAGGCTGCCTGCCTAGATTGTCACAAAGACTGTGTGAACATTTACAAGTCTTAAGGAGTCCACTAAGCTTCCAGCCATTCTCTATAATAGCAAAAATCAGGTATATTGCAGATTTAGCCAGAAAGGCTAGGTCTGCAAAGAAATGTACCTTTGGCTACAGATGTCTTGGGTATACCTGGACATGAGTATTTGAAATGAAGGCACAAAGTTCTTGTTCACAAACAAGGCAGTTCTGCGTACAGCATTTTGTTTGGGTCCCCTAATTGAACTGAAAAGGAGGTAACACAACTCATTTAAGTATGGGGTTTTTTCACTAAATTGCAAAGGCCTGTGCATGATTACAAAGCTGCTGACATTGGTGTTGGAGTTATTTTTAAAGGGAGAAGAGAAATATTGCTGCATTTATGTTTAGCTGGGAACTATATGTCTTTGAACAAAGAAGAAACGAAAAAAAATCAAGAATAAAATTTGACTAATTAGTGATTAATACTCATTTTGTATCCCTACCACCAACACCTGACATTTCACCATAATATTTGCTCTCTGCAGGACATTTTTGCAGATAAGAAGCTGTATAGTAACATAAAGGGTTGAAGTAGAGCTAAGAAGTTACAACCCCCAAAAGTAAGGAGAGAACACACTAATAAATGTCTTTCCATTCTCATATTGCCTCTAAATTTATCAATTCCATATTCCATAATGCTCTAAGTTCCAGTCTCAACAGATAACATTAAGCAATACGTATCCTAATTTCATCAGACTTGGACTCTTCCTTAAAACCTTTGGTGACCTCATGCATTTATATGAATTTTATTAACAGAGCAGTGCATCTGACTCTCTAAAAGCAGGTGTGGGTCGAAGACCAGATTTCTCATTACAAGAAGGTTTGGATTTTGATGGGATGCTTATGACAAACACAGACAGCAAGCGACCCAAACCTCTCATGTAAAATAATACAAAAACTCTGAAAATACTGTGTATGTGAAGTCTTCAGTTAGTAATATTTTTGGAAGACTAAAGGTAGTTTTATTTGGCTGATTTGTGTTACTTGGGGGTGACCATGTGCATAAACTATAACGGGAAGTCAGTATTTCTGAAAATTTATATAAGAGGATTTAGCCAGAGAAGTGTGACCTGCTGACTCATTGTCCCAAAATGGTATCAGTCTAAAATATCATTGCAAGTGTGAGCTGAATTCTCATACAAGCCCTAAATGAGACAGGCAGTAGCTCCATACATTAGGAGGAAAGGCTGTCATAGCTGTATCCCGTAGAGAAGAGCAAGGAGAGAATCCTGAACAATTGATTATAAGAAAGAAGATTAAAGCTTTCAGTCTTGGTGCAAATTGGCAGCAGCAAGCTGTAAATTGTAATTCATTAGAAACAAAAATTAGCTTGAAATGGCTTGCTAAAAGACCTTTGATTCTGGGACAGCAGACGAGTTCAGCTTCTTTTGGACTGCACACTCAGGACATATAAGTAACTCAAGCCAATGAAATTTTGCACTACATGAAGTGGTCTCAAATCTGCTTATGAAAAAGCGCATCTGGAATGTTCAACAAGACGTGCTAGAGAAAACATCATCACGTAAGAAAATAAACCTCTATATTGCTAAGAGAAAAAAATTCTAATCAGTACATGGACAGCAACATTATTGCTAAAGAAAAGGCCCTTAGGAAGGCCTATATACATAGCAAAAATCAACATGAAGAAAAGCAAGCCTCTCCAATGTCTCAGGTTTTAAATGTTTAGACAGGTATAGGCTAGCTTCCTTTTCTCATGAACCTGCTTTTGAAGGAAAAATTAGCTTCCTCTATAAAATTAAATAGCTACCAAGATTCCTAATCCTTTTCTTTATTCTTTTTGTTGAAAGGTAAAATTCAGATTTAAAGCTAAAGCCTGAAACCCGCTCTACTGAATACAGTTGTTGGCATGTCATGCTTATAGAATAATCATAGAACAATGTTGTATAGGGTTTTTATTGACATGGATATGAAGGAGTTGCATTACTGTGCCCGAGCTGCTTGTTATTTCCATGCCATTTGTTTCTGGAGACAGAAGTACATTTTACAGCTTTCCCCCTGCCCAAATAAAAAAGGCTTTTATAGCAACATTCTCAAGCATATTTTTTTACCTGAGCCTCATATGCTAAAAAAAAAGAAAAAAAAGAAGGAGAGAAAACTGTTCTTCAAATATTTAGAAATTTTTAGATAGTGGCCTGGGTTTCTTTATTTCTCTGCTTATAAAGTTAATGACTGTGATGGAATGTCTCAAGTCCTGACAAAAAATTTGAAAGTGAGGTCAAAATAGAGCATCTTAGAGAAGTAGCACAGATGTGTTAGCTAATATTTGTGTACTCACATAAATATTCAAACTTCTTTGTTCAACAAAAATTGTCAATTATTTCAGACTATTATGAAATAGAAATTCGTGGTTCCTATTTTGCTTAAACTTCATATTTTTTGGGAAAAGACGGAAAACTTTATCAGAAAAGAAAAGAAAGGAAGATTAACTTTTCCAGATTGCTGGAATGAGAAATTGCCCAACGGAGCAGGAAAAAGGAAGTTAAAAATGAATGGATAATTACAGTTGACATATAGCTTTGTGATTTACTACATGGATGCTATTCATGTACATAGACTCTATAGGCACTTTATATAATAGCCATGTAATTAATGTATACATTATTAATATATAAGTGCTTCTATTAAGAGATGTCATTAATGATTCTGCCATCCTGAAGCTGTAAGATACAACTTAGTGTGATCCCCATAAGGCATTTATTCCGGTCTGTCAGAATTAAGGCAAAAAAGCTGCACTAAATTCTTAGCAGTACATAAAATCTTCTAATAAAAGTCTATGAAAGTAACCAGTCTAATTGCCCTGGAAAGGAAGCACATAGGCCAGTTTTTGGTGAAATAGGCAGAAAAGATATGGAAGTGGATCAAGGAGGATTTAAAATATACGCAGGCCTTAAATTATAGTCAGATCTCTAAGAAAAGACTATAGGAAGGACTGCACTGATATATATTCAATGTTAAAAAATATAAAACTTTTTGTTTTTTCTTTGCCCAGTTCAAAATAGCTGTGGAAATTAGAAAATGACTCAGCAGTTCTGAGAGGAAGAACATTCAACAGATTCCCATTACTGGCATAAGACAATCCATTTATTTGTTGAAATTTTCTGCATAACAATAGAAAAATGTTCACCTTCCCCTGAGAACTGTAAAACAGAAACAAGACTTCAAGAAAAAGAATAATAATTAGTGAGTTGAATGTTAAGTGTAATAATTACAGCTGATAGCAGAGAGTTTAGGATTGAAAATATAATCACTGTCAAAATAAGTTAAAGAGAAGACTATTTAGTCACAATGTTTCAATATATACAGTTCAGGTGTTTTCTCTGAGTCTGCCTTGAGGTCTACAGAGTTTGGGTCCCTGTGCCTTTTTTATACCTGTAAGTGATGTATGGTTTCCTGAATGCATGAACATTCTCTGCACAGGTGAAACTCTGAACTGTGAAGGAACAGAGTCCAAAAGCCAAACACAATCAGAAGCATCAGTTTTTGTCAACATTTTCTGGCAGCAGAGCTCCACTCAATGGTTTGGTAAGTTCTCCAGCATTTCCAGTAGTTCTATGAATTTTTCTGTGAAGTTTAGTTAAAACGAGAACTCAGAAGCCTATTGAATTCAATAGGACTGGGCCCAAGATTTCCCTACTCCACCTCATTTTCATATGGATGAAGCTAATCTTGTATGCTTTATTGGATTTTTTGTGTTTGCCTGCTATGAGAAGACTGATTCTTTCTGCCTCTGCCCCTTCTTTATACATTTATTCTTGTGTAGAGGGTGTGAATTGAGCAAGGTCAAACCAATCAGCACAAATGCAAATGAAGATAAAAAAGTAAAGAATGCGGCTGTGGCATCCACTTGTTTCCTATCTTCTCCATGCAAATCCAAGAGTTTTTCTCTCTCTTTTTTAGAGGTAACAGACTATTACTTATTTTTCTTCTGTATCTCTATCAGCACTGGAACACTGCAACCTGATTTTTACCTCTTCAGGTGAGAAAAATGCTTTTTTTTTTATCCCATGTATTTCCATTTGCCTAGGTTCTTCTTCTGTGTTTTACACTCTTTCATTGTGAAAATCCCATTTTCAGGAAGCTAAGGCAGATATAACGATGTATTCAGACAGGTTAACATATCTTACTGAGAGTACAGAGTACTGTGGCAGAAAAACATTGCAAAAGGCAAGTATCTGCAGTGTTTTGTCTTAGAGTATGAATTATTCTAGCATTGCCCACTATAATAAGACCTAAGTCTATAGAAGGATATCCTTCTATAGAAGGATATTTTGCAGTATTAAATTCATCTTCCTTGCTGAAACATGGACAGAACAATTTCAAACACGAAGAAAGCATTACACATCTCTCCCTGTTCCTGTTTTTGAGGTGACCATCCTCATCCTCTAATGGGATGATGTTATTTTTACACTGCCTATTATCATCAATATATTTGAAAAAAATCTGTTTTTATTGTCCTCCACATTTTTCGCCAGCTTGAACTCCAGCTGAGCTTTGGCCACATAAATTTTCTCCCTACAGTGGCAAGCAGCATCTCTCCATTCTTCCCGTATCACTTGACCTGGCTTCCACTGGGCATGCACCTTCCTTTTTTTGCCCTGTGTCCAAGAGAAGGTTCCTGTTCAGCCGAGCTGGCCTTTTGCCTCACCTGCTTGACTTCTGACACTTGGGAGTTGCTGCTCCTGTGCCCTTAGGAGGTGATGATTGAAAGGTGGCCAGCACTGATGGACACCAGCAGCTTCAAAAACAAGGGCCAATCCCTGATTTCTGCAGGAGTGCTGTTAGCACTGGCATCTCTTGCTAACCAGGACCCATAATGGCAGCTCCACTCAACTGAAAAGTATGGAATAAAGTTGGAGATTTTGGAGGCTTTGTAATCTCAATTAGAGGAAGGATCCATCACAGTGTTTGTATGTCAGCTACACTCCGGACTTACTAGGAGGTTTTTCTATCCTCTTCCAATTCCCTCTATGCCCAAGGTATATTGTATTGTCAAAGGAGCAATACTATAACATTTTTACTACTATTCCCTGACTCACAAACTGGGATCTGTCTCATTTGCATATTTTTTACTCATCAAGGAGGGGAATTCAGGATGGGTCTTTATTTTTCACTGTTACTTTTAATAAATTAACTAAGTAGCTAATAATAACAGGGGCTAAAGATCTATTGTGCCATCCATCCAAATCACAGTGACCTTTCTTTGAACATGAGCTATCAAGAGTACATCATGAGCATGACTCATATGAGACCTCAAAATTTGTTTGCTTTTGTGCCTAATGCCAGAACTTAAACTCTGTTCTCCCAAGGCTGAAAGGCTTGTGTACTAATTCACAATGCCATGCAGCTGCCTATTTGGTTGAGTTTTATGTTCTTCTCACAGAAGGTTAATTTCCATAAAAGGGATTTTGATTTGACTGGGCTTGTTTGGACAAGATTTTATGGGATTTGGTTTCAGTTGTGGTGTTTGATGTCTCATTACACAAAGAAATACAGCACAAGAGCAGAAAATACTGTTTAATTTTTCACTGCACAAGCCTATCAAGTGTCTTTTTGTATTGAATGTGTGTGCAGGTATGTTGTCCTGGGCTGAAGGAGTATTTTACTGTGTCTAACAGTTAGCAACATTATCTTATGCCAGAGCTCTTTATCACTCTGGTTTTTGTGGTGCTTATCTTCAAGGCATATATATCAGAAGATAAAGCTGATTGAACTAGGTGATAGGCAGTAGGAACCAAATAGTTCCACTTATCAGGCCATAGGTTCACAGTGATTTGGGGAAAATATTTGCCAGAAAGTCACGCAGAAATCCTAGGATTTTTACAGCCCTTTGTCAGAAGTGTGACAGATGCAAAACTACCCCAACAAGACAAAGCAAAGTTAAAGCAGTTGGTAGATATGCATCTGATGAAGGCATACAGCTCTTGAAGAAGTTCGTTTCCCCAAGTTGCCTTGTAATTAGAACTAATATCATTGATTAATAACAGAAGGAAGGTGAAAGAACCTGTAGATTGTCATGACTTAGATTCCTGTTGTGTTCTGGCCTCTCTCAAAATGTAGAGCAAAATTTCCATCAAGAATCAGTAATATAACTAAAGTAGGGGAAAGAAAAGTCTCAAGTCTCAAGACAGTAAACAAATTCATCTTCTTTAACTCTTGTGGATGAAATCTAAGTTGAGATCAGTCTTGTACAACCTTGCCAAATTTAAAGCCATCTGCACGGGGGTAACTGATGGCAGTATTTGCCCCTGCAACTCATTTAGAAATACATCTTCATTTGGCACAATTCAGCAGAGATGAAACGCAGCAGCACTTTGTGAGCTCTGCTGAGCAAAAAGGTTTAAAGCAGCTGACAAGCACCATAAGATATTGTTGTACCAGTTTGTATTGATTGTGCTGGAGGGCACCTCCTTCTGGAAGAGGATTGATTTTTGTGTGTTTTCACAGAGATTTTAATAGTCTTTGTACTTGCTGTCATGTCGCAAAGGCCCACAAGCAAGGCATGCCTGATATCACTGCTTAAAATGATCATCCCTCCAGCTTGCAATAAGCATCAATTAATACTGTATAAAAACATCTCCAATGCACTTATACCAAAAACCAATTTTTATAAGCTGTAAGGTCAAATTTCTGCACTTGTGCTATAGCAAAGAAATCAGCATCATCCAGGAATTAAATTAGCTCAGCTTCAGAGAGTGATTAAGAGAAAGAGTACTCAGTTTCTGATTTTTTGTTAAGAAGGTCAAAATCTTTCTTAAACTCATGAAAATGTGAAAGCTGTTAATTGCAATCATTTGAGTCATTGAATAGAAAATTGTTCCTAGAGTTTTTTCTTTTGTTACTTCACTCAGAAATTTAATGCCTCTATAATTTCCCGAGGTAAAAATCCATAGCGAAGAAATGACTAGCTAGTTAACTTTCTAAAATTTGGACAGAAAAAGCACAGAAAAGAGTTTTTGTGCCTTATGTATGTAGGCATGGTCAAATGACTATAATATTACTACAGCTTTATTATAGATCATTGATACTGCTATCAATACAATAGTACTTCTCCATTTGGAAAACTCATTGAGAATTTAGCAGAACTGAAACCAGAAATGGAGCACAGAATATTCACATTTTTTCAGTGATGTGATAACTATATTAACTTTCAACAGGTGTGCCAGAAAAAGTTTATTCTCTTCAGTTGAGCTTTTCCATAAGATGAGGAAATCCTTTATAAGTCTATGTCCAGTCTACCATCAGGTGCCAGCTCTGCTGCGATGCAGTGAAACATCTGCTCTAGCAGAACTGAGGCACTGGTTGTTGTAGATGCTCCAAACAGCAAGTGGTTAATTTGTGGTTTCTCCTGGCCACAGTAGGTGATGCCTCTTGCTGAGCCAGTAGCAACTTCTGGAACTGGCCACTGCAGGTGCATAAAACACAAGTAAATATGGCACTTGGGGACATGGTTAGTGGTGGACTTGCAGTGTTGGGTTAATAGTTGAGTTTTATAATTTTAGACATCTTTTTCAACCAAAACATTTCTATGAATTCTCTGAATATTCTCATGGGGCATGCTGTGAAGTACTGAGCCCTGTGTCCCAGATGGCAGTCCAGATATCATAACCTCTTCTTCCATCCCTCCCATAGGTATAATTCTTACCTTCTTTCTTCAAGTCTCTTACTATGGGCATTGAAGAGAAACTGAGGTTTTGCCACAAAGCCAGCAGGTATTACTATCTTTGCTTTCTGATTTGGCTTTTAGAAGCAGCACTGACAATGCACATGCCTAAATTAGTTCCCCAAAATCAGGGAAAATATTCTCTTCTGCTTTTGTTTTGTTTTGTCTTAGTGCTCACAAAGGTCTTTTGAATTTTCAGGAGATTGTATGTGAGTTGCAACCATTTTAATGCAAATTAGAGATTAAACCCAAATCAACATGGAGGTAAATAAAATTAATAGGACTATTTCCACCAACACCTACAGTAGGTTGATCTGAGTTAATAAGATTTCTGAAGAAAAGCTTTTCTTTACTATATATTCATGCAGTATTTTGTTAAGCAGGGTCTGGAATCTGTTTTTTACTGCTGCTGCACTAAAAATAGCAGTGATGTAATGTACTTTGCAAATACTGAGCTTCACTGTGGAACCTTGAGTTGTAGCTTCTAACTTTTTCTAGTTTGTAACTGCAATTTGTTACAACCCTACCTGCATATTTGGACAAAGAAAACTCAAATGTTTAAGTGCTGGGAAAAGAAAAGAGCAAAGAAATGAGATGATGGAAAGTGTTGGAAGGCTCTTAGGAGTTAAAGATAGATTCTATTCAAAATAAGTAAAGAAAACCTCCATTTAGTGGATCATTTGTCTAAATCATAGAAGATGTGAGAGTGGACAGAAAAAAACACTTGTCTTACTTTTAATGAAACACGAATATGGAATGTTTCAAGATAAATCATACTCTGGTCATTATCAGAACCATCAACACTATTTTTTGCAGAACAAATAAGCAAACAAAGAAAAGATTGCATCTTTTGTGCAATACTGATCAGAAAAATAGAGAAAAGAGTAGAGAAAATGTGGAAGACAGACAAAGAGAGAATGAGTAACATGACTTTGTGAATCAGCAAGTATTGGGAGTGCTCCTTAAACTCTTAACCAGCTGGGAAATTTTGGCTCTGACTGTAAGCTTAGATACAGAATATTTATATTCTTCAGTACAACAGAATAAAAAAGAAAATATATTAACTAATTGTTTGAAGATGAAGGAAATGATAAGATTAACTAATATAAGTGTAAAATTCTTTATATGCTACATGTTGTATATTATATATTTTACATCTTGTACACAGGGAACATCTGCTATCTCCTTCAAAACTGTGAATCCTAATTTCTGATGTAAGATGGTAGTAGGTCTTCCATTATGGTGTAGCTTTCATCTTTCCTTCAGCAGCTTTTTTGGGGGGAATGGAAGGATCAATGCATTTGTAAGAGACTAGATGAACAGTAGAAGAGTCTTGATATGACAAGGTTTTACCCAACAGAAAAACATTCTGCCTCAGAGTTAATTTTGAAAGACTGTTGTTTTTTGTGTGTATGTGTCGGCGACACAACCAAAGAAGTTTTTAAAAGGAAAGTGCTATGTGAGAATATTTTGGGATAAAAGCAATGAGATCCAAAGCACTTTACCTAATTAAAAGAGTGGATCTTAAAAGGTAGGTCAAGATGTTCAGGGATCAACTACACAATTCTGTCATTCAAGGTGTATAGAAGCCTGATCACAGATGCTTGTAAATATCATTTTTTAGAGACAGTATAATACCGTACATGCATTATCTCACTCAGCTCACTGCTGTGTGACTGTTTCATACAATATTCATTGTACTGTTTTAAAAATATCACTATTTAACTTCCAAGTCTGCCTTTAAAAACAATGTTGAGTAACTGAGATAATATTCTTATGCAAATATGATACTTTATTCTTAGAAGTCGCATGGAATAGATAATGAGAGAAAGGTAATGAGTTGTGATTGTATAGTTGATACTGCATAGACTTTTACAGCTATTGTTGCATGTATGAGATAGATGTCAAATATTTTCTTATGCAGTCATCAAACATTTCACGTGATCCTCTACACAGTCAAAGAAATTCCTAGCTATTTCTTTCTAGTCCCTCTGCACCATTAGAGAAACAGCTGGATTCTGCTTTTAGGACCTTGTAAAGATCTCTGTGTGTATCAGCAGATATATTTCTCAGACAAGGGAGGCAGGGTGGATGACAATTACAGGTCAACCACCTGCAAGAAGATGAGAAAGGAATGAGCCCATTCCTAACCCAGAAACATGAACATTTGTGATGAGTTTGCTGTGCTCCTTGTGAATTTAACTCCTTTTTTTGCACGATGTTCTCAATGATGATGTTTGTTTTAGTACCTAACAGTGGAATTAGTTTCTAGATTATATGTTTACACCTTGGTATGGAAGATTTCAGGCAGGTGACTCTTCTTTAATGTTTATCAGGGAAAAAGTATCATCAAAATAAAAAAAAAAAGGTTTATCAGGGAAAAAGTATTATCAGAAAGTATGCCTAAAATTTGTTGTCAAATATTTGTCATATGCGCTACAGAAAATGAACAAACCTCAGTGCTATGTGTCCAGAGACCTGTCTGTTCATTCAGATCTTTACTTGACCTACTTTACAAGGATGGTCACAGTCTTCATTTTTCTGTGCTCAAGTTACGTGTCTGCAAAATGGGAGTAATTGCACTGATTAGATATCCCCAAATATTATTGTTAAGCATAAACAATTGTTAATGAAACCTGCTACAAAGACTAGGGCCTTCCAGAAATGGCCACAGGGGAGGTTGAGAGAACACCTAAGCATTCAAGAAGTACTGAATACTCAATAACTTTTATTAAGCTGTTGACTGATTTTTGGTGTGTGGTTGCTGACATCCATAGGACACACATACATGTATAACCAGAAGGGAAAGGTAGAGGACTGGCAAGTGGTGAACAGAGAAATGTGTGTAGTCTAAGCATTATGAAGTGGGAAGTGAAGTGAAAAGGAAATGGAGAGAAAGTAAAGAAAATGAGGAAAGGATCATTCTGTGGCTAGAGTGAAGAATTAGGGAAAGGAGAAGGGATAGAGATTAGGGGAATATCTAGAGAAGACTTAAAATGGAGAGAACTGGAGAGTCATAAATGAAAATGAGGCTGATATAGCTGAATGAAGGCTCTGTGTTATTAAGTTCCTCCTGAACAATCTGGCCTTGAAGCAGATTGTACACAGAAATACTTACCTACTGCAGGAAGATGTGGTCTGGTCATGAAAAAGCAGATGAGGTTCTAGACTGGATCGAGGCAGTTATGACCATCAGACACTGAAACCCATCTGTCCCATTGCTCTGTGCTGTGCTGATTATCTACTTCCTTAAGGACCTGTAACTGTGATGGATGCACAGAAAGGAATCCTCAGGGCCTGTTTATTTGAGACTGGTCCCAGGACTGGAAGGTGTATTATGTTCCAAAAGACTCGGATGAGTACAGCAGTTACAGGAAAAGGGAACACTATTTGTACCTATAACTGCTTTCTGTGGTTCTAGGCAGCAGCTACTGTCTCACAGGGCTCCTTGGCTCCTCCTCCTTGGTTCCTAGCTCGGGTCATATGTGGCCCATCCTGTTCAGGATATTGATACAGTAAGTGACATTTCTAGGTGGTCCATCCACCACCCTTCTCTGGAATTGAAAAAAGCGCCATAATATGACTCATTTAATGTTAGTAAGCTTTATTGCCACAAATTTTACTAACAACTTCCATATGTGCAGTACATTTATTTGTACAAAAGCTAAATAGGGAGTAGAACAGTGTTGTTATTGGTAGAGGATTGCTGCAATTGCACATCTTGTATAGTATTTCAGGGGAGTCAGTCATGGTGGAATCCAGTCACTAAAATATTGCTGAAAGCTACTTGAGAGGAAAATCTGATAAAATTATAGGAGCTCAAATAGTATTTTTAAAAGGGAAATATTGAGATTCTGAAAGTTATTAGAAGTTATTTCTAGCTAAATGTGATGGATTTGATCTCAAAAGTATGTATTTGGAAAGCAAAAAAGCCAGCAATATTAACCTACTGGTTTGTTAAACTTTGAATAACCGCAGAACATTCTTGGAAATAAAAAAAAAAAAATAGAGGTTATGTTTAAATGGACCATAGGAACTAATTTGTAACTGAAACACTGATGATATTTTCATGCTTATTAGCTTCTATCATTTAGGAGGGAGATTAAGCTTTCTACAGAACCCATAAACATTTAGTTTGTTGTAACTACAGATTTTAATGGTTGAAAAACAGGCTCATCCATCTGTTGGAGACCAGCAAAACAAATACCTTGAGTTACCTGTATAAGCTGCTTTCTCTGTACACATAGTTCTAAATAAGCATGACATGAATTGATAATACTGATCATTTTTTAGATAGGATGTCAAATTTAGGGTAAATGATGCTAAAAAATAATGTAAAATGGTCCCTAGCCTCTGTCAGTGCAATAAAATGATCACAGCAGGTTTTTATCTCATCAAAGCAGATGGCTTTAATGATTTTTCAAGCCATGCTTAATTCATCTGCAAACAACAGAGATTGGTTTCCAAATGTGTACTGAAAGAGAGAGATGTTACTGTTCATAAATGCTCTGCAAGTTTGTTTTGCCCCATCATTAGTGGCAAATGGTGTTTACTTAAAGTAAATTATTTTTTGTGAACTGCCTTGGAGTTAGTGTTGCAGTTGCAATAAATTACCTGTAAAATGAAATGAGCATCACCTGGTTAATGTGGCTGGTACAATACACCTGATGGAATATACAAAATTATGTATTTTCTTTTGAATTAAAATTGCGTTATAGAAATGACTGCCATCTTTCCCAAATACTTGCTTGTTTGCTTTGTATTATGAAACTGAATGTTTTTGGGTTTTTTCACAATTTTCTATTGTGAGTTTGTTATTGTTGTCATGTTGTTCTTTAACACCAAGTAGAGAAAAACACAAAAACACATGGGCAACTCACATATGGGTTCATATTTTAAAAATATCTTTGTTTTTGTATTGTGTCAGAAGTTAGTCAGAGAACAACTGAAGAACTAGGGAAGCTTTAAAATACACTGAGTAAATAAAAACAATGATTTCAACTTCTTTATGTCTCCAGAGGAGAAAATTCCATTATTCCTAAGATTATATCAGTCCTCCATTTACCTAGTGACTGAAATATAACTGGAGGAAAAAAGTTTGTGTTTAATGGATGTATTTCTGAACACTAAAACTTAGGTCTGCAGAGGCTTTCTTGCATTAAAAGCCTTGGTTTTATCAATAATATTATTGCTACAGGCTATAAAGGAACAGAAAATTTTGTTTCTTTCTATAGATATATACCAAAACTCTAAAAAAATAATGTTTTCTTTTCCAGAACAGGCATTTATCACTTATAGATGTGAGTAATGTACACATTTAGGCCATAGAAGACTTGTTTTCTTTCTAAACTAATCTTAGTTGAAGTTAAAATATGTCTCATGATTTATGATTGATGGCTTGCCAGCTAAACCATTTAAAATGTAGCAAGAACAGACAAAGGTGTTGGGATGACACTGACTATAATAAATAACACGAGATATGTGTTAAGAAAACTGTGAAATTAGATATTGAAGGGCATCGATGCTTGGGGTTATAGATGTTCTTGATTTTAAACTGGAATTATAAACAAAAGTTGTACTAAATAATTTAAAAGAAAGTTAGATGCAGGTGATATTCCTGATATGAGCATTATGTGTTTCTTCATAGTCTACACCTTCATGCTCCAGCTTCATAAAATGCTGAAACATTTATGCAATTAATATGAACTGTTCACTTCCTTTCTATGTCATGTTCTGTGCTCTTCCCCATCACTCCTGTTGAAGGTGTAAAAAGCCATGCTCCCAGCGTTGCTCAGGTCAGAAAGGGAAGTACAGAGAGTTTGGTATGCAGAACAGAGTTAAGCAGAGGTGAGGACACCTGAATAAATCAGTATCTACAGAAAAAAGGATTTGTTGACCACTCTCATTTCAGTGGGTGATTATGCAAAAAAACCTTTTCTGATTTCACAGAGCAGATTTCTCAGACCTTGGTCTGAACATTTTCAGACCATGACTTTCAGATTTTTCAGTCCTGATAAGTTCAGCAGTAAGAGATACACAGGGTTTATGTACTAATATAAAATTTTCATTAGACAGATAATAGAAAAGATATCTTCCAAATAATCTTCTTGTTTCAACCTTAGAAAGACTATTTTTAAATCATCCTCATTTTAAAACCTTGCTTGTACAACATCATTCATGCTGTCAGTTGTCTGGGAGGAAGATAGCAAGCCCCTACATGCAAAGTTGTGACATTTTTGAGTCACAGCAATTAGTTCAGTTATCTTACACAATGCAAGTGGAAGTGGGAAGAAATGGGCCAGATCAGGAATAATCCTCAACATGTCTTTCAATTCAGAAGGGGGTGGGGGGGGTCAGGGTTAGACACATTGCATTCAAGATGTCAGAGACAGTGTTAGAGAGCATAATTTAGCACTGATGTTCATGCCTAGTGCCAGGAAAGCAGCTGGCATCCTACAAGAAATACACTTGAATAGAACATAGTTCAAGACATTCAAGACCTTTCTGAGAGGTGAAAACCTAGATGAAAATGCAGCCTCAAAGTATAAATGGAGGATCTGTCTAGCACTATGTTGTTGACATTCTGCTATAAAAAAGAAGAAATAACCCACAACAAAACCCACAGTTGGAAGGTGGGAGGAGGGGATTGTATCCTGCTAAACTGTGAGTTTCAGTAATAAGGCTTCACTAAGAAAAGTGCATCATAACTAAATTTAACATACATTCTAGAAGAGCAATCAAATCATATAGCCAGAGCTTCAGTGAATAATTCATGTGAAACCTGATGAGATAAAAGGACTGGCATGAGAGAACACCATAAATAACATACTGTAGAAAAACTGAAGACCAAAGATCTAGGCTTTCATCAGCAGATATAAGGCAGCATTCTCCTTTGGAAATTCTGGTGGTTCTTCACTCAATCTAGTCAACTTGCATTTTTACAGTTTTTAGCTGGGAAACTGACAGAAGACAAATTTCCCAGCACCCAAATTTAGTAATGCTAATTTGCTACTAAACTCTAATTCTTGCCAATTCTCTAATTTTCTCAAATTGACATTTTGCTGAACAGGATTATAAATATGGGACCTTGTTGCCATTCCCAGTGGCTGTAAACACCAGAATGATCTCTCCTTTTCGGTCTCTAATCCACACAACACCTTTAACCAGTTCTTGTATTTGGCGTAGAATCAATGCCTCCTTGTCTGAGTCACACTGCTTTTCTTCATCTGATCTTCTAGGTTAGAGAGATGTACAGGATTCACACACTGAAAGACTGAAAATCACTTTTCTGGGAAAAATGAACTTTTAAAAATATGTCTCCACTGCAAAATATTAATGTAAGTGAAGCAGCGCTTTATTTCTTTAAAAATAGTGATAATCCACTACTGCAATGGACCTAGTGGCAGTAGTGTAAGTGCTGCATTGGCTAAAATTCCATCTCTTCCCTTCCATAGCTGTGTTGCTCTTACCTGGAGTTTTGGTTGTGGTGACTACAACAGTGTGTTTTTCAATTTTATTTTTTTTCCTGACCTTTGCAAGAATACCTGGGTGATCTTTGTCAGCATATGCCAAACTGCAGCAGCAACAATCTGCTTTATTGCTTCTGATAAAAAAGGACATCTATGCTTGTGTAGTTTACCCCAAAGCCAAGCTGGAGAAGACTGTAAAATTTCTTTACATTCTAGATGTGTTATGGTGTGGTGTGAATGCTTGACAAGGTGTAAACCACTCTCCTCCTCAAGTATTTGCCTTAGTCAACAACTTCTGACTACATGTTGGGATGAGATGCAGCCATAGTCCCTTTTTTCTTTGTAAACAAATACTGATATACAGGGAATAGCAAAGCATCTGTGACTCCAACACGTTCTTTTGGTGTAAACAATCAGGAGACCAGGATGTGTGGTGGCCCACTGAGTGAGTTTCCACAGATGGGGAAGTGTCAGCTAGAGACCACAGTGAATTGCAAACTACAGGTGTAGTATGGATGCTGGATTGTTCCTGTGTTTAAAGTTAAATATACTTTACTCTGCTTTACTAGACCAAAGCCAATATGTCCAGCGCTTTGTAAACCCAAAGGGCTTATAGCATTTAAACAAGATCTAGTCATACTATTTTCAATTAACATGTTTATTCTGTTAAAAAATGCATATTTCACACACAAAAAAAAAGTAGGCAGAAAAAGAATAAAAACTACTTCTCTCATTACAGTATGATAACTTACAATATCTTAATTTATTTTGTTAACCTAAATCAAATTAATTTCTTTTTAGATAAATTTAATATTAAACAGTAGTTTCTTGCTCAGGTTTCTGTGAACAATTGTTTAAGTAACTCAATTTTACATGGCCTGGGTCATTTAGAGCATTGTCCTGTTCGCACTGGAAAGGACAATTCCACTTATCCCAGCTGCTTATTACAGCATCTTTGGAAATCCAGAAAGAATAGAACAGTATCACATGGCTCTGCAAGACATAGTCAAAACAGATTGACAGTTTCATAGAAGGAAAAATGTCTTCCAGTTTCACTTCTAATTGGTATAATGAAGTTGTTTGATGCTGAAATGACCAGAAGCAAATCGCTTCACCTTTAGTACCATGATTTTTTCTTGTTTCCACTATACTGTGTTTTCTGTTTCAAGTCGTCACCCCAACTTGGAATCATGATAAATACTGATGTATGGCTATTGCCTATAATACATCTCCCCAGTTCTGCTTATTCTTCCTAGTCTGTCAGAGCTATTGCATCTTAGTGAACATTTTCTGAACCAGCGAAATAGCCTCCCACAGCCCATTTGGACTGCTGTGCTGGGCCAGTGCTTAGTTCACTGCAATGCAGTGGTAAGCCACAATGTCTCAAGAGATACTGGACTTTCTGGAATGCACAGGTGGCATTTGTCATTTTGGTCTCCTGAATATTGCACTGAACAGCTCTGCCTGCCCCCAAGGAGAAGGGCCAGAAACAAACCTTGAATAATCATTGGATTCATTCATTGGGTTGTTCGCTCAGCTGATACTTCTTTTCTTAATCTATGAAGTTATTTCACAGGCTTTCTATTTATAATGCATTTAATGTCCCCTACTGGTGGTTTATTTGTGGAGTATAGTGGTACAAAAGTATCTATTAGAAGCAGATGATATTAGTCCTAGATGTACTTGTTGTCTCTGAATTTTATTGAGCAATTGTTTCTCTTGCCTGCAGGCACTGATTCATTACAACACAATCCCAAAAACAACCTTGGATTTCAAATAAGTATCTGAGGTCAGAAATTTGGCACAAAGCTCTTAAACCAACAGTGGAGGAAATTACTTTATTACAGAGTTAGGCTGATATTTTCAGAGGCAAGAATAACTCCCATTAACATTGTTGGCAATCACACAGCCTAATCCCAAGCACGTAACTTAGAAAACTTCCCCCTGTGTGGACAAGTGTTCTCAATGAGTTTCTAAATTTATAGAAGCCTCAAAAGCCCATAGTCTCTATGTTTTGTTGTTAGAGTCTACAGTCAATTCCCAAAGGTAGGACTCCAGCATAGCAACAAGCAACATTTTTATTAGGCCAACATTCAGCAAAGTAACATTGTTTATATTATATGTTCTTATTTTTGCACATAATTTTCATGATTCCATTTTAGGTCTATTCCCAATAGACGTCTGAAGTACCATTACTCTAATCTCTACTAAGAAAACATGCAGTAGATTAGGCAGTGGTAATGGTTACCAAGTGTGGGGCCCCTGCTGCTGAACTCAAATGACAAGCTCATCATGAGCTGTTTCTGATGTTCAGCTGTTTCACTTCAATATCCTCCAAGAAGCAAAGTTGGCAAGGTCTCTGCTCCGAGAACAAAGTGACAACATAAGAAAAGTCAAGGCCCAAATCATGATTTTCACAGCCCTAAAGATTCCAGGAAAATGACTTCTTTGTTAGTATGATCTCTTTTAAACTTTCAAGGACAGCATGAAAATGACTTTTAAAATAACTGCAACATCAGCAAGAAGTTGCCATGACCTATAAGCTTTTGTTATAATATCCATTCTCCATTGTTCAACAGTCTCTCTGAAATCTGAATGCAAGTCAGGCTTGTAGTACTGCTATGTTTTGGAGATCACGAAGCAGAAGTTCCTTGTGGAACAATTTTGTTCTTGAGTAATATAAAATTGCAAAAGCTGTTAATGTGGCAGAAAGAGAAGAAGCTGGAACAAGAATCTAACATCTGGATATACCCTGAAGAAGTTCCCATTTCTCAAAGAGGTGAGGTGTTAATTTCTTTATCTTTTTTGGTATAGTGATTGCTATTAATTCTGTTTAGATAAAATTCAGAGCCTTACACTCCTCCCCTTCACAAAGGCAGGGCTTTCAACTGTCTGCAGAGAAATATTGAGTCAGGGAAACTAGCAACCTCTTTGCATTCCCATCTTCTGGTTTCAAGGCCTGTCTGTGTACATTCATATGTAGTTACATTAGGTGTATTTCAGATGCAACATTGGTCTGCTTGTTGCTGGCTGAAAACCTCTGTATTCAATAACCGGGACAAAATCTTCCTGGGAGGGAAAATGTAGAAGAGAAACAGTAACACTTTCAAAATGAGTGAATAAATAAATAGGATGCACAGAAGAGTCTTCTAAAATTCTACTGGTCCTGGTCCTGGTTCAAGCAATAGAAACTATGTGATCCTTGAATGATGGATATGCCAGTATCCAGCAATGATTCCACTCATTTGCATTTTAGTATGAAGATCAACACAAAGGGAGCGTTACCAGCACTGCTCAGGATCCCAACTTTCTCCAAGGAGGTAGAAAGTGATGCTTACCCAATCCTTTGGGTGACTGAAATACCAGTCCTGAGGCTGTGTGTCTTCTGTTTTGGTTGATGTTTTGGGAAGGAAGAAGCGATGACTACAAAGAGCTGATGAAACCTGGCAGGAGCAGATATGATGTGGACAAGAGAGGCAGCCTGGACAGTGACATGTAGCAGGGGTGGAGACCTACAGGGCTCAACCCAGCCTTTGAATGAGAATAGTGGTGTGTGGTTACTGTCATTGTCTGGGTTTGGCCAGGATAACAGAAAGTCTATTTGGTCTTGATAGAGTGAAAGACAAATATTTGGAGTGAGATAATATTTGACTGAGAAAGACAAATAGGGCGTGGATGATGAGTTATGTATGAAAGAAGATAGGAAATCTCTGGAAGTCATGCAGGACAGGTGGGCAGGCCAAGGAAAGTGAACAAAAAAGCTGTCAACAGTGACAGGATGGAGAGGATAAAATAGTAGAAGGGAAGAGTGCATGTGGAAGTCCTTATAGTTAAGGGAATATGAAGATTCAGGGGTTTCCAGTATTTTTAATGACACTGGGAATAAAAAGGTAATAATGACAGAGAAAGAAGGCATTGTTGTGGTTGATCAAGCCATTGTCCTGCAAATCACCTAATAAGCAGATATACATGACTCCAATAATGCTTTTACTTCTTGTTTGTTTGTTTGTTCAGTCTTTGGGGGATTTTTTTGTTCCCAGAGAAACCATTTTGAGAGGAACTTTCATTTTTCTCTTCCAAAAAATGTCATTTTTTGAAGACTCTGGGAAATACAGATCTGGTTTTTGATCCACTCATGCTTAGCTTTAGCTGTGTTGTTCAAGAGAAGAAGTAATATTTTTAGATAAAGAGAAGCAGATGCTATTTCTTAATAAAACTTCTGGTATCCTCTCATTGTAAATTCTTCATTATTTTGATTGTACAGAGTAAATTAGTACATTAGTACATGTACAGAGGTACCTTACGAATAAACTGTATGACCAAAGAAAGTCAGTTCTCCAGCACCAAGGTTAGATTAAATATTTGCTATGTATCTGTGGCAAGAAAGAGCCACTTTAGTTATATTGGTGGGTTCTCCCTTATTGTACAGTTTGGATTTTTAACAAGTGGAATCTATTAACCCTATGCTTCAGAGTTACTCTGTGTACAAAGAAAGGTGATGCAGAAGGACCAGTCTGGACTTAATATGTAGCCTTGCTTGTGACAGTTTCCCAGCTTCTTCCTGAAAAGCCCAGTCCTTTCTGTCTTCATGTCAAAGTTGATATGTGCAAATTGCTTTGCAATGATAATAAATATATTCCTGGTAAAAGGGGAAAAAGTAAATTAGTTTCCTCTGAAAGCTGAGGTTGGTTATGAGCAGTTCAGGCTTACACAGTAATTGTCTAAATTCTGTTTTTTAGGAAGGTGATTCAAGACCTGTGACTCAGCCTTTAAGATATGTATACCTAGGTTTTCAACAGTTAAAGAGTGTGTACGGATTCATAAGGCATCCCAATAAAATGCCTATAGAGCTCACATATATAGCTGGAATGAAACAAGATGCTACAAGCACCACATTTGGAAAAAAAACAGGTCAGTATCAGAATCTGGATAATTTTCACAGATTTAGAATGTCTGAGGTTTTAATGGACCTGTGAAGGTCATTTGATTCAACCCCCTCATTCAAGTGGGACCACCAGGAGCTGGCTGCCCAGGACTGTGTCCAGACAGCTTCTGAATATCTCCTAGAATGAACACTTTTGAGTTTCTAGAAGTGCTCCACCCATTCCCCTCTGTTTCTGTCACTGCAGGAGCAGGCTGTACACCAACATGCACAATGCATCATGAAAAACTTGCAAATGGACTCAAGAGCTCTGGTGTGAGCGTGTATTTGCCCCATCCCTCAGAGCATTATTTTACAGTGTTGTATAATCAACCAAATAATCAACCAAGCTCTGCCTCTCTTCCCCAGCCTTTAAAAAGAAAGTGATTTTCTGCTGACTCAGCTCCGTGAGCTAGCTCAGTGCCCAATCACAGAAGCACCAGGAGGGGTGAGAAGGAGGGATTGAAACTGTATGGCCAGGAGAGCAGACAGGATTATTGTAGTTTGTGTTTGAATATGACTTAGCAGTCACAAACATATGACATAAGGTGGAGAATTGAAAAAAACTATGGTAAAAATGAAGTACAGTTTATTCCCCTCATTGGTGAAGAGTTGATTCCTCTTTCAGTCCACAAAGTGCCTCTGTCACTTCAGTAAGAAAAACATTAAGGTATCTTTACCGAATTTTAAAAATAGTCAATTATAATTGCAGAGTACAGCAGAACACTGTATAAATAACAATGGTAATCATATTGATAGCTAGATCTTTCCTATTCAAACTTACTGTCTTCTTTGGTTAATACTCATAGGTTTTTGTTGTAAGAGGTTAAGAATTTTTCTTCAAATATTATGGACAAATTGAAGCTAAAGTATCTTCTCTCATTCTGTGTCATGTTCAGCTACAAGAGTCAAACTAAGTTACTGCAGTGACTTCTGAAGTAACAAATTATGTTACTAATGTAAGTGAGCAAATATTGTAAGAATATAAAAATTAATTAGATTGAAGAGATTGTTGAATTTTATATTTCAACTGCTTTGGATTTTACCTGGAGAAATTTAGGTTTCTCTTCCCTGATGCCATGTGTATTCTAAATTTTTTCCTGCCTGTTATTTCTTTATAGAAATATCATTATTCCAACCACATCACTTTTCAATGTAGAGCCCTACATGGGCAGTGATTTGTGAAGGATTACTTGCAAAGCTTACACTATAATTTTCTGAGGTAAAAAAAAAAAAAAGGAAGAATATAAAGCTTACAGTAAGGTAGTGTGTACTGGTAATATCAAATTGATTCTACATGCAGGGTGTCAAGCCTGCTGTGTTTGCAAAAAAATATTGTTTCAGTTTCTATATGTCAAAGAACAATAATCCATCTGCAAATAAGGATTTGCTTTAAGCTGTGTCATGTATATCAAGATTTCAGAAAAAAAACCTGATAACTAAAATTTGTAACTTCCATTGTTATTTTTATGCTTAGGGGTAAAGGGGCAATTTTAAACCTATGAAACCAATGAAATTTCTTATTATGATTAGCATACCGATAGCACAATTGTGTTTGCACCCCCTGTATTACCAGATACTTTATAAATCCTGAGGCTTAAACATCAAAGCTGTTGTTCACTGTGTGCCTGACCAAGGGGACTGGGTACCACCTTGTTCATATAAAGAAAATAGGTAGGATAACTAAACTAATCTCTCTAGCTACACTACTGTAATCGTCTCAGATACAGCCTCGCTGCAGTGAACTGAAACTGGCAGCACATCAGCTGTGCTCGGTTCCCTGTTGCACTGCTCAAGCTGGAGAAAAAATATCACTTTATGCATCATTCCTATAAATATAGGGTCTCTTAGAAATGTAAAAGAAGAGTATGAAGTGAAGCTGGCACTTGTCACTGGAAAGCATATGTGTAGAGGCAAACAGGTTGTTTCAAAAGTGAATGCCACAGGAGGATTGTAAGATTTGTTCTTGCATCTGTCTGTGCAGCACAGGGAAACTCTGATGCAATGAATGATGTGCTGTTTGCTGCTCCTTGTCTTCTGTGATTTCACTGTCTTTAAGACTGGTGTAACTTCTCTTCATCTGCTATTGCAATGTACTGAGCTTCACACACATTTTCTCCCAATGGGACAATCAGCTTTTTTTTATTTTGGTTCTGCACTTCTTTGTACCAATATCCAGACATCATTAGTCTTAGGTAGATCTATCTTAAGCCTCCATAAACAAAATTAATATTTACACCCTTCCTTGGTTGTGCCAAGGATGAGGAGCAGGGACTTTACAAGATTCAGTATTCTCTTATCAGAAGGGTTAAAAGTGAAAACTAACAAGAGAGGCTTTAAACTTTCCAAGTGACAGGTACAAGCCTGGCTTTCTTGAGACAGCATAAGCCAAAGAGGCAGTGCAGTCATGCTCTAGACTGCTGCTGTATATTTATACCTAGATTTGATCTTTTTTATAGCATCAGAGCTCTGTAATAGTACATAGTGCATGGTTTCTGAATTTCTTTATGGCTTTGATAATTTTGCTGACCTGCTAGTCTTCTTGATCAGACCCTCAAAGGCCACCTCACTTTTAATTAATTGAACATTAGATACCCAGATGCAAACTGGACACACAAATAGGTTTGAAGACTGAGTGAAAGTTTTCTTTCTTATGTACCCTCCCCTGGCCCTCCTTTTTTAGGTGATCCTTGACTTTCCCTACTTTTTTCACTGTGGTAAAGGTTTCAGCCATGTATTTTGCTTCACTATTTGCATATTTCAAACAGACAGTCCTATAGTATTTTAGTGCAAGGCTTGTTCTGGTGAACTTCAAATTGATCATAAAGCAGTTTTCCGATCGACTTCACTTAGATTTAGGTCAGGCCTAGATGTTGGGATGGGACATATTTTAAGGAGACAGAGTAATGCAAATTCCTGTATTTGAGTAATGAAAAAGTAGGGGATGATCCTTTCCGGTAGTTATCTGCCTCTCATGAGTGTAGTGAAAGGTGCTGTGTGTTCTACATGACGCTGTCCTGGGTACCTGAAAATGCCCTCTGCTCTAGGCCATGTTTTTAGTTTCTGAATATATGTATAAAAAGGTACATCAGGGTAACACTCAGCTTCACTAGAAATTGTATCATTTGACTCAGTGCAGGTGCCCAAGGCAAGAGCTCCCAGCTTTCATCTGAAAGATTTAAGGATGGCAAGTGTTTTGAAGGAAGGCCCTCCAATCCAGAGCTTAATCCCCCTTGCTGGCATCACATAGCCTAGGCATGTAACAATTTGTCTGTGAACTCTGGATTTCCTTAAAGGTGTGGCCCAGGTTTATGCCCAGGTATAGAAAGTCAGGGCAAAGGGAGGAGAGAATGGGTAGCAAGTGAAGAAAGGCAGGTAACTAATACTTGTAATTGTTTACAGCCATAAGACCCTCTGAAATTTGGAATGAACTTTTAAATATTTCTAAAGCTGTTAATGTTGTGAACAGGCATTTGATGCAGTGAAATGGAAACAGAAAACCAAATCAAATAACTCTCTTTCTTCTAAGCATTCAGATCTTACTTGGCAGGTCTGAACTTCTGACAACCTGAGGTTTAAAGTTTCTCATTTGGAATCACATGAGCCTTTTCCAAAGAATAAACTTGAGAATAAAAAAAGGAAGAAAATAAAGAAAAAAACAGAAAATAAAAGGAGAAAGAAGAAAGTAAAATAAACCTCAAAAAATCTATCTGCCTTTCTTTCTTCTTTTATGTCTCTCTTTATCTCCTTCTCTCTTTCTGCTTTCTTGCTCTACCACTTGACTATATCATACTGTGTTGCTGGTTGCTGAGGTGCTGCTTCACCTTCTGCAATGTTGCTTGATCTTTGATTTCCTGTGAAGCACAATGAATCTTACATTAGAGTGTGCAGAGTCAGGTGGTGCACCATCTGTTCCCAAGCTCTGAAAACACTGAGTAACAGAGAGCAACAGAAAGCAACAGCTACACCAGTTTCATCAGAATATTCATATTCACACAGTAACAAAAAACCAGATGACTCTATTTTCAAGCAGAAAAAAGCATTTAGCTTTCCAAGTTACCTATTAAATCTAAGATGTTGGGCTGGTTTTCTTTCATTTTGTTAAAATATGCTTAATACACATTAATATGCCTCAGTCACAAAATATATTAACCAATTCATGCTGCTTAAATGATTTGATGTTACGGAGACCATATAAATTGGACTGCAAGTACTGTTAATTTAACTGTATTTAAGAACATCTGTGCATGCAGCGACCAAAAGACTGCTGGAAAATTATGGTACTAACATTGTGAGGAGCAGGTAATGCAGAAGATTGGTAATTCCCTAGCAACCAACATATAATAATACTTTTTTCTTTTAGTGTGCACTAATATTCCATTGAGAAAGCATTATGTATATTACATAATATATATATGTAATATATACATATTATGTATATATGTACTGACTTAACCTTAGAAATCTGTATGCTACCCTACTAAATATTGGCTATGAATCATAGGCTGCAACTATTTTAATTATATGTTTTTTAACTGGTTTAATCAGACAAGAGAAATACCTTGAGTGCCTCAGAACATGCTTATTAGTTGAGAGTAAATCAGCTGCAGTCAAAGTTGGTAACAAAAATGCTTCTAATTCTTAAAGGTTCCTCTCCATATTAATGCCTGAACAGCTTAGGTTGGCTTTACAGGGGCCCAAAATTGCTTTAACTACTTTGCTAAACATTGTGCTTATTATAGAAGAAACTAGGCGAAAGATTTATCACCTTTTTAGAAACCGTTTAAAAAGCCTCATTGATCTTCCTGCACTTTAACTTTCCGACACTCTTGTTTTGAAGCACTATATTACAAGAAGAATATAAATGTTCAAAAATAAAATTGCTTCTGCCAAAAAATGAGGAAATCAGGGAAGAAAGAAACACTGTTTTGTTTAGCACTGGTATATCAATACTCTCTCTAATGCCTTCCATCTCTCAATATACAGCACTGAAAATAAATTGTATCTCATGGCTAGGGTTGCCTCTTTCCAATTGTGCCCATACTTTGTTGAATGGTCTTGAGAATTTGCTATGTGCTATAGTTCATGCAGACATGAGTAGGAACAATGATGATTGTATGTATAATAATTTTGCATATGCAGGATCTTTGACTCAGAAGTGTTCATATACTTAACAACCACACAATTATCTTACTTCATAACTTCCTTGAGGGATAACATATTACATATTACATAGCTGGCAACCACATATAGCGTTGTATAGTCATATAATGCAAAATATGTACTAATATTTGTATTATTTTACATATGTGTGCATGTGCTGTATGGATTATATATAATGTGTGTAAATGCAGCTATACAGATAGACAAATATACAACCTCCCATGGTATGCAGTAAGGCTACTGTATGGTTGTAAAACATTTGAAGATATCTGCATCAAAGATAATGTACTAACACAAAGTGAAAGAATCCCTCCTACCTTAAAAAATGCTGAGCCCGTCACTGTTGCAAACAGGGCAATGAGGGAAAAAAAGTCAGATAACTCAAAAAGCTGACACAAACATATTCTGTGCCTTGGCAAATGTAGGTAGCAAAATTGATTTTGCATTGTCTGAGTTTGGAATGGATGATGTTGAGATCAAGCTGCTAGTCTGCAGAGGAGCTAAGACTTTTGGCAGACAGGAATGAACACAGCATATGTAAGTAAAATGCAGGACAAAAAAAAAAAACCCAAATCCAGCTAAATTAGAGATGACTTCTGATTTTCAGCCTGGGCAGTGCTCAGTGCCCAACTGGCTCAGCCCTACACTTCATGGCTAATCAGGATGATCAATTAAAATATTTCTCATTGCTTAATGTGCAAATATGTCCTAGATCAATGAGGCTTAGAAGTCCTATGATCAGATGTCCTAAGCTTTTAACCTTTAAAAATTGAGCTGTAAGAGACGCTTCCTCCTCATTCTTCTTGAAGCCTTCAGGAACACGTCTCAGTTTATTCTTTGCTTGTTAATTGTTCATTTGAAGGTAAGGGAGTCTGACCCTGTGTTTGCTGACCTAAACAGCAATATTTCCATTGAACTCAATGGACTTGTCTGCACTGTTGCTGCCTGGGGGTCGGTCATCTCTGAACCAATGTAAACACATGGGTGTTGTATAGGCTGGAAACAAGCAAGCAGCCAGCCAGAGATAAGCTGCTAGCAGGATAGTAGCTTTGCTGGTTCTACAGCCTGTGCAGCAATGCTTGTAAATATAAAGCACTATGTAGGCAATACTGAGTTACCTCTAAAGAAGGAGTTAGGATCAGTCCAGCTGCAACACTGAAATGGTTTTCTAGCATTGGAGCAGGCTGCCCAGGGAAGTGGCTGTCACCAGCCCTGAAGGTATTTAAAAGATGTGTAGATGTGGCACTTGAGGATGTGGTTTAGTGGTGGACTTGGCAGCGCTGGGTTAGTAGACTCAATGACCTTAGAGGCCTTTTACAACCTAAATGATTCTGTGATTCTATCTGCAAGTTACACCCTGAGTATGTTATTTTGCTCTGAAAAGCAAATGTGGGTTGTCCATCTAATTTGGCTCTCCTACAACTATAGCATAACTTTGAAATATTTACTCCTTCACAAGCAAGGAAAAACATCCTCTGGTCTTAAAACAGCCTACTGAGGCAGAGTTTGATCCATGAATTTGTCCATGCTACCACTGGAGGTCTGTGTCAGAACTAGAAATCAGAGGCAAATATTGCTATATCAAGATGATTGCAGCCTTATTCCTGCTCTTCTTACGTAAGGCCAGCTTTAGCCTGGCAAAGGATTCTTGTTGTGGGTTAAGAAATGGACACCAACACCACCCCCCAAGCTCCCTAAGCTACATATTTTTGCATGTAAGTTCACCAACCAACATCTGTCCTGTTCAGCTGGGACCAAGTTCTGGATTGAGCCTCCTCGTACTCTTTTTACATATGAGCTGGGTTTCCTGAACAGCATAGTGATTACTGGAAGAGGTAATGTTTTCAAAGAGCTAGTCTCACAAACAATCAATTTAAGGTTAACTGACCTGATTATTACATTTTTCTCTCTTAGTGAAAGTAGAAGGTGTGCGTGAAGCTGAACAGGAATCTGTAAGTGCAAAAAGTAGTCCTGAAGGTAGAAAAGAGTTTATTCTTTAGTTCCCTCAAGGTGCTGTGGGATGTCAGCTTCTGTTCAGGAACGTCTGGGGTTGCATCACGTCAGCAATTGCTATGGACTGCTCTGAACTCTGGTACAGATGTATCTGGGGTGCAACTATGTGCAAAGACCATCCAGTTACCAGGGTAATGGCCATGAAGGCAGCAAGAAGTACATTCTCTGGGAAGAACATGGACAGAGTAGGGAGGGGCAGCTGGGATGGTGTGAGATTGCACTGATGCATATATCTCTTCGGATCTAAAACTTTAACCATAAAATCTTTTTCTCTGTTGATTTTTAAAATTTCATTATGTTCTGCAATAGAAGCTTTAATTAAAATTAATGCTGACCCATTGACTTGAATAGGTGATGGCTCTAAATTTCACAGAGCTGAATTTGCCTATGTTCACATTTCCTTCAATTACAATGACAGCAGTTTTAATTTAGAATAATATTATCTGGTACATATTTATCTTTCTGCTGCCAACTAGGATCTCCATGGAGAACCTGAAAGATTGTGACATAATTAGGGGAGACAGTTTCCAAAATGCCAGAAGTGAGTAAAGTTGCAGGCAATCCTCTCTTGAATTTACCTGCCAATATTTTTTCTAAAATGTGTTATGATTCCCATTTGTTTAATATTTATGAAAAACTACAAAGTACTTTCCAGTAGCTGTGTTCTGCATTAATCACATTTTTACTATTATACCTGTTTATGACTTCATTAATTAATTATCATTAATTAATAATATAAGTAATATTTACATTTATTAATTCTTAAGTATATTAATGAATTAAAGGCAATTTATTAAAGAAAGTGGAAGTGAAATATTTTGAGGCCCAACTGCCTCTTAGATTTACTGTAAAAACTTGCAATGATAGATGCAACCTGGAATTATCCCACAGATGAAAAGCTATCGTGTAACAGATTCCAGAGGGTTGCCTGACACAAAATGCAACCAATCTCTATCATCATGGACCAGGCTCTAAGCCCCAGCTGAGATTTCATCGGACTGGACATGTTCTGTTTGAAACGCCAAAATGTTACTGAATCACATGTAAATGTATATTTTGTTTTATTCAACCTACGGCAAGGATCAATCCTGCTCAATAAGAGATTTCTGAATGCAGCAATTCATTTTAGGATCTATGCAGTAATAACTACTTTAATACAAACATAGGCTGACAGCTGGCTTCTCGCTGACAAGAGCAGTAGAAACAATTTTACTCCTTTTGGCCACATTAAATCAAAAGTCCGATATCACCCTCATATTTTAGAAGGTAAAATCACATCAATTGTTCATTCTGCTATAAATTACCCCTTAAAAATGTTAACCTTGTTTTGTGCTCTAGTACATAAGCTTAAGGAGAATAGTTCATCTAGATTCACGCTCAGTTGTGAATATGTATCAAAGGTTTTATACATAGTTGACAAAAAACCTTATTTGTCAAGATATATTTCCTTTATCCAAAGCTAATAACCAGTTTCATTTGCATCAGCTGCAGACAGTATGTGTGAAGCTGTCACTGAGATTTTGCCTTTTTGACTGAAATGAGGCAGGTGAAAGAAAAGACGAAAAAACCCCCAACAGCTGATTTTAGAAAAATTTTAATTGGATGGTGTTAATTTTGCTAAAGAAAATTCTTGCTCCATTTTAACAGAACTGATCTTCTTTTTTGACATGCCGTATCATCTTCTGAAAAGACACAGCATGACTTGAGATTGTTATTGAAGTATAAAAACCATAGTACTGCTTTGTTGGGGGTTGAGTTAGAGCAGCAAAGTGCAATATGTTGTCAATGCCCAGTAACTCCTCAGCTGTGTCTGTTCTCATGCCGTCACAGGTGGTTGGTAGATTGTTCACTAGCAAGAAGTCTCCTGTATGAGGTAACATGCTTTGATGTTTTAAGTGCCTATAGATAAGCTGAGCCTGAACCTGAACCTAGTCTGATTATATTTACTGCTTATTTTATTTGAATAGTAAACTTGGGTTTTTGCCCCACCCCAAATATTAAAATATACAGATATCTTTTGACCCTTGTATAAGTTTGTTAGTGGTGTTTGAAAAATAAGTGACTTTCACTGTACTTGTTGGATTTATTTCAAAGGTTTAGGAATGTGAACTAGCACTTGCAGGCCTCTTAGTAATACGAATACTGCTGGATTTGAAAGAAGACAAAGAAAAAATTATTTTTTCATCATTTGATAAATGCTACAAAAATGTTTTAGATCAAGGTAAAACTGATAATTGTGCGACATAAATATTTCTTGAACATGAGTGTAATTTGGAGTTCAAAGAGAGGAGTGTAGACTCTCTTTCCCTCTATTTCTACGAGCAGCTGAACTGAATATAATGTAGTTATGCAGACAAATGATAGACCCTTTACATATAGGACCCATAGAATAACAAAAGGAAAATTACTGGAAAATCTCTCCACCTTGAGAGGGGTTCTGTGAATTTTCCCACTGGTTTTCAGGTATACTGACATTACTCACGTTTTCTTAGAAGTGGGAGGACCGAAGAATCCTATGTATTTCTGTGTATACAAGAATTTTGCTCAATATAAACCAGACAGAAGGTAGGACTTAACAGAACGTTTTTCTAGACTTTGTGTGGCCAGCAAAACAAGTTGTTTGGAAGTTAAACTGTTCAATCAGCTCTTGATATTTCTGTACGTGATGACCACCACCATGAAAAGAAAACACCCTTCCTCTCACACACAGGTAAAGTAATACCATTTTTCTACTCATCCTCCTGTGGCATGCTATACCTTACAGATCTGCGAGAAAGGGCATTTTTATGTGAAAAACTATCCACAGGTAACAACAGATGTTAGGATGGAATCCTCCTGAGAGATTTGTAACATGGGTTACAAACCTACCAAGAATCATAGAAAGGGCAATGCATACCAAAATTTAATAGTGTCCGAGAAAACAGTGCTGGATTTTTAAGAAGTAGTGTATTATTACAGGTCAATACTCCCTACATTCATAAGCTTTTAACATCTCCACTTGTGCTGCTTTACTCTGCCCAATGATGTATCTTTTGTTCTTTGTAGACTATCTTTAATTGGAAAATTGTTTAATAAATCCTCACATATTATCTCATCAAAGACAGACATAGTGTGTGTAAATATTCATTACCACTTCATGTTTAAAACCACTTTGATAAATTAACTTCATAACCTTTAGAGAACAGAAAGAGACAGGAAGCCTGGATATAACTGAGACAATGCATTAAATATGGAATGAAGAAAAGAAACTCAACAAAGTAATTTGAAAATATGTTTAGAAAGATTTTGATTGTGTCTATTAGTCAAAAGGAGATTCACATGAGCTCTCTTAGAGTAGAAGATGAATTACTTTCTTGAGCTACCAATCCCACTCTTCTGTCTGTAGATGTAGCTTCAGCCACTGGCTTAATATAACTTTAAGGTTGCTGTGAATCTAAACCTTGTGGATATTTAATAACTATAAACAATGTAGTACTGTAGGATGTCTTAGTCCAAATTTTTTGACAGTCTGGTCTCATGTAAAATGCTGTTCCACTAATTTCTCTAGCTTCTTTCTTCAGTCCTTTAAAGGATCAACTTTTTTCTTTTTCTGCATCTTTTCCCACATTTGTTATGTAAGGTCTGAACTGCTTGCCTTCACCATTAGGTTTCTCCAGACCCTGTTTCCACCCTCAATATCTCCCCTATTCACACCTGAGTCTTCGCTATTCACTAGTTTTATCTTCAGTCACCTCTGAACTTTCTCTCCCCCTGCTCTTCATCCTGGGGAAAAGCTTTCTGTTACTGTATACACAGCTACTTTATCACCTCTTTTCATTCCCTCCTTAAAACCCTCTTCTTTGGGGGCCATAAATTTTAGTGAACAGCTGACAGCAATTATGATGTGAATGTGCTTTGACCCCTATCCATCTTAGTGACCAATATTGTCTCATTTTTTCCCCTTGTATTTCCCTATATTTCTGTATCTGTTACTTCTTATCATACTTCAGGTACATCTCCATAATATTTATGGAGCTAGCTGCAGAATAGAGAGAAAATATCTGAAATATCTTTAAATGAAATGATTTTATCATGAGCAGTAGTCTCCTGCCCAGTATAGATGTAACCTTAAATTGTAATCTCACTGAAGCAGAGCCTGCTTTTTTGGCAGGAATAGCATTTCAGCTTGTAAATAGGTCTCCTAGGTACCAGGGCAATGCAAATAATTACTAATAATGCCAAAAAAAACCCCATCCTGTAACCAGACAAGCTGATTAGCGGCTGAAGCAAAAGCAGAGGTCTTGTCTGCATGAAGTGTTGAGAAACAAGCAAGTAAAATATCCTATATCACTTTGTACCAGCCCTCTTCAAGGTTTGCTTGTGCTAATGCTTAACAGCATATGCACATCATGCAATTTCTTCTGCTTTAATTAGAGATCTGTGAGGAGTGAATTCTCTAGAGATAAAACTTCTGCTTATCCTATCCACTAATTATGTGCTTTTTCTTTGGAAAAAAATATTTCATATTAGAATCTACTGTTCTTGAGTAGGAAAAAAAGTTACTGTGACCTTTGATGTGACATAATGCATAGTGAATGAATGTAGAGGATGTGATGAAATGTAGTTAGATCGGTCTTTGCAGGAGTTAATATACAGCACATAAAAAGGATTATGTGAGGAACCTTGAGAGATTGCTACCTTTCTTTTCATTTTTCTCCACAATACTACTGGGTGGATCAGGTATGACTGTTGCTACAGGAAATATATTTGCAGGGATTCTTGCTGGAGTAGGACAGTTGGACAATGGTGTCAGTATAAATTCTCCTTGTGAGGAAGGCAAAACAAACTGGCAGCACAAATCATGGCCAGTCACCACTTGCAAGCTGCAGTCAGACCTGGCTGCTCAGTGCTGGCCCCAGGAGCTGCGATGGCTTTGCAGGGGAGCAGGAGGAAGGAGACACCCCTTGGGCTCGGTGGCTGGAGCAGCTCCTGGAGCTGCTAATTTGATGCCCCCTCAGGCTGAAGAGAGCAGGGTCCCCCTTCACTGTCCTCAGGGAGTGCCTCTAATCGCCAAGCTATTTCATGTGGCTCCTCCTTTGGATTTATTTTTGAAATAAAACGATGAGTTCTGCACAAATAGCAATTGGTAAAGCTTCCTTCAGGAGAGCATTTGGGACTGAGGGTCCCAAGTGGAAAAGGAGTATCTGTCTGCTCACAGCTCAGATCAGAGAATCAAAATTCCAGAGCAGAGAGAAGGGATTGCAGACATGATTGGCATTTCCTGTTAGCTAGATATAGGAGATTCCCTGCTCCTTAGGAAGCTTCCTTTCCCTATATGACTTTTTTAAGGATATGTTTTGGTGGTGCCTAATTTTTCATGTAAATGGCTCTGAGAGATTAGGTATCTAGCTCAGTTCTTGGGACTCCAGCTGAAAGGTTAGAGGTGCCTGGCATGAGCTATAGTGGGAATAGTTGCAAGAGGCTCATATGCCCTGGGTCATACTCTCCACCTTCACTTTGATTTATTAATTACCTTGGATCTGATAAATTGTGGCTCTTTTCAAAGGGCTCAGGAAGAGTACACTAGGATACAGGGAAATTTTACCTTTATTATAAGACAATATCAAGTTGCTTTCACCCTGATGACTGAACTCTTTATATGACAGTCACTGGCTTCATAAATTTTAGATGTCTCCTTAATACAGAGCACTTTTGTAACCCAGGCAGAGGACCACAACAGTAATTTCATATGTAAGAAATCTCCAACCAGAGGCCTTGCAACAGTTTTAGTTCAGTTTGACTTCCTGGACTTCTGGAGTGTTACTTCTAACAGATACTGATCAGGTGAGATCTAAACCAGGCCCACAATACTGCAGAGTATTCAGTGTACTACCCTCACCTGTTGTATTCTAGTCTTTACAATAATGTTAATGTATTTAAGAGGAAGACAGAAAAAATAGTGTAAAACTGCTGGATGCTTTCCTTTATGTAAAGTATATACATATAAAACAAAACAGACTTGATCACTGGAATAAATTCCACAATATTTTCACAGAAGTAGGAGGATTCACTACAAAATACCAGTGGATTTTCATTCCTCACTCTTTCTATATAAATGTTCTCACCCTTGGAAGTTAAATTTGCTTTTGCTTTGAATTGGAAACCAGGCAGGTTTTCTAGAAGCCCCCAGAAGCCAGATAGTTTTCAGGGATGCTAGTATGCATCATTGGCACATACAGAAATCCTAGCTCCTAGTTAATGACATTTGTACAGACAAGGCTACTTTGTCTGATAAAACATAGATACCTAAAATCAAAAGAGGGAGTCAGAGAGTCTACTTTCCATCACTGCCTAACTTTGATGGCCAGATGAAAACAGATAAGTGGGACAGCAAATCTTTATCTTATTGATTAAGGATGCCAGCATGGTGTATGTGAGATCTGGATTTTGATCTGTGTTCACTGGACTATTTATGCCTCGTTACATTCAATGGTCTGGGTGAATAACAAACAAGGACAAAAGCAAGACCAGACTGTGAGAAAAGGCCCTTGACTTCTGCTCAGATAGGCACCATTAGAGACCACCAAGGACGACCACTGCTTTGCAGAGCCAGACTGCAGCTACTGAAAGTCTGCCTGCCCCCAAGAACCTAGCACAGCTGCTGGGGTGTTTTCTGTCCTGCATGGAGTCTTCCTTCTGGAGATGAAGATTTACATCTGAACCTCTCAAAGGCTGCCAAGGGAATTGAAACACAATTTCACTGACTTATAGGCATGACTGTTAGCAAAAAGATAGGCTGTGCTATGAGAAAGGAACAGACTTTTCAGTAAGTTTGGATTAGCCAGATGGGCAGTTCTGAGGGCTCCTATAACCCAGTTGGTCATGGTCTCTTGTTCTTGAAAGCTTCAGACATAAAACTTTGAGCCATAGCCTTGCACCTAGGTCTTGGTTTCCTACTGACTTTGTATAACTCCCTGCCTTGTAAACCAGGCACCTTGTAAACCAAACCTTGTAAACACATCTGCCTTTCTTCAGAAATGACACAGGGAGCTGGGCATCACAGAATCACAGAATGGTTTGGGTTGGAAGGAACCTTAAAGATCATCCAGTTCCAGCCCCACTGCCATGTGTAGATGCACCTTCCACTGGACCAGGTTGCTTAGAGCCCCATCTAGCCTGGCCTTAAACATTTCCAGGGATGGGATGTCAATAACTTCTCTAGATAAGCTATTCTGGTGCCTCATTACCCTCACAGGAAAGAATTTCTTCCTGTAATCCAATCTAAATCTATCCTTTCTCAGTGTAGAGCATGCATATGTGCTCTGGCTTACTCTCCTGGGGTGAGTGGAACATCATCTTAGCCAGTGAGATGTTTATATTTTATATATCATTGCGGTTTTGATTATCCCTTGTTCAGCCTGAGAGTACCTCCACATTTCAGTTGGAGTCTAGAAAGCTGAGCTCTAGAATAAGATTTTGTCATGCTGCTGGAAGAAGTGTAGCCCATGCAAGGTTTAGGTGCACTTACCTTCTCTAGTTTATCTGTTGTTTGAGCCAGATTGCCTTAAGCTACATAAAGATATCTCTGTATCAGTCAGATGCGTTTGCAGCACAATGTGCTTAATTGTGGAATCCTCCACAGATTTAACTAAGTCATACAGGGCAGATAAGATGTGTCATGACTGACTATTTTTTGTAATAACATTTCTGATTAAAAAATATAAATTTCACAATCCCTTTTTTGATTCTACTCTTGCAAAAATGCATTGAAAGAGAATTAGAACTTTCAGAAGCAGAAAAATGTAAGAAAAGCATGACAGACAAAAAATGCTGACTCTTTGAAATACTTGATTATAAATTCTGTAATTAAGGAAATTAACTCTACTACAGCCAAAATCCAGCACAGGCATCATGTCAGTTATCACGTTACTGGCAGCAATCCTTGGGAATACATCTAAATCTCTTTTTTTCTTTCTCTGAGACACTGTCATTCATGGGTGCCTGTTCATGCATAATGTGATAGCCCTGGGGTCACATACTGCAGAACATAGTATGACAATGTCATGTGCTTAACTGAAGGTTGTATGATATTACCTTTAATGAGAAAAAAATAAGGAAATTAACCAGGGACACAAATATACTAATTAACTTAATAATTTATTAATGAAGTTGGCTATGTTTTCTGATAATGCATTCTACTATTCTATCACTGTCCTAGCTGTTTTAAATCTTTGGAGGACTGCCTAGCAGGAAGGATGTCCATTTCTGGGGAAGGATGGAGGGTAGATAATTCTCACAGAAAACTAAACATGTTGTCTGTTATGCTGCTTAACATAGGAGGTTGATTTATATGTTTCTTAAGCAGATATGCAAGAGATATGGTATAACTTAGTTTAATACATGAATTTCTAATAACAGTTTTGTCTGTGAAATAAAGAAAACCCCTTTATCATTGCTAAAATTTCAAGTTTTACACTCTCAGCTTAGAAGTGGTTTTATTAGTTTCCTTTTGGTAAAGTGACAGCAGAAAAGGCCTGATCCATTCAATCCAGGGGTTCTTTGCAAAATAGTAAAACAAAATCATGAACAGAAAATTGATGCAAGGATGAATCTGTCTTTCTAGATAGGGAGAATGTACCATGGGTATCTTTGAGATTTGTCCTTCCTAATCCAGAAGCTTCAGGTTTCTTGTTGTTCTGTAAAATAAGTTCCGTTGCACAATGGCCTTTTAGGTGTGAGGTCTGCCTTTCTAGTAGGTTTCAAAGTGTTTTACAAAAGGTTATTTAATATATTACTGCTACTCTTTCCACTTCAGCAAGATGTTTTCTTCCACAATCTTCTTGAGGGCACTAAAGAGAGACTGTCAGAAGTACTCACATTTTTCCAGGCTCTGGCCTAATTTGTGACAGGAAGGTCCAGCCATATAAATTTATCTTCCTCTCCTTTTCTTTCTCAAATCATAGGAAGGCACAGGGACATGTGTCACTTACTGTCCCAAGAAG
The DNA here is from genome assembly GCA_013400955.1 of Drymodes brunneopygia. NCBI lineage: Eukaryota > Metazoa > Chordata > Aves > Passeriformes > Petroicidae > Drymodes > Drymodes brunneopygia. The sequence continues at coordinate 406,728 of VZTZ01014537.1, forward strand.
ACATGGTAGAACTGGTCACCTCTTGCTCTACTGGCTTAATGTAAGTAACAAAACAATTATTTGCAAGGGCATGGGAAGATATTAAAGAAAGGAGAAGGAAACACCTCAAGTTGTGTATTGAACCAGTGCAGACACTTTTAAAAATATAATTGAAATGATAATTTTATTTATTTTAAAATTAATTAAATTCAGTCATTTTTTGAAAGACTAAGAAAAAAAATCATTGATATGATTCAATGTACTGGTACCTCTAACCCTACTTTTACCTTTTATTTTTAAATGATGGAGCAATTATTGCATGGTTAGCCCTACTAAAACTATAAAGTCTAGATGGGGCTCTTCACTTGTGTGAAGTCTGAAATATTAAGACTTAAGTAATTGATATAGTGAAAGATTTTTAGTTTTCATTCTCTTTATCAGCCCACTGCATAATTTACACAGAAAAAGAATTCTCTTCTCAGCTTCTCAAGGAAGGACTTGATGTTTCAGTGTTGTAGTATGGTTTGAATCACTTGTTAGTTTTTTGGTTAGTGATTTTGTTAGTTTTACAGGACCATTTAGCATGTTAGCATTCTAATTATTATTTGGTGGTATACAATATGTCAGTAGTTTACTGTATCAAATTGTATCACTATATATGGTTATAAATTATATGTACATTTATATATGTAATATTCTTATAAACAGTTGTAGATGGAATGTTAATTATTTTTTAATGTAATTGTTTCTTGGGTTTTTTAATATAATTAGTTCCCTGTCATTGAATGCAGGCATAATGTGCTCAGAAACAACTTCTCCTTCCCTGTTAATCCCTATGCAGCTTTTATTCATCAAGTTGTCAGATCACAGAGATGAGTAAGTGTAGGCGTCAATGGTGTTTAGTTTCTATGCTTTCTTCTTTTCCTTCTTATGAGAAATATGGGAGGCCACTTAGGAACTGTGTTCCTATTGCTCTAAGCAGACACAGTAGGATGAGTAGCAGACATAGGAAGCCAGCTGGATTTGAGCCAGCAATGTGTCCAGGTGGCCAAGAAGGCCAATGGCATCTTGGCCTGAATTGAGAATATTGTGGCCAGCAGGACCAGGGCAGTGATTGTGCCTCTGCACTTGGCACTGGTCAGGCTGCATCTCTAATTCCATGATCAGTTTTGGGTCTCTCACATCAGAAAGGACAGTGAGGTGCTGCAGTGTGTCCAGAGAAGGGCAATGGAGCTGATGAAGGGTCTAGAAGACCTCTTCTGTGAGGAGGGGCTGAGGGAGCTGGGATTATTTAGTCTGGAGAAAATGAGGCTCAGGGGTGACTTTACTGCTCTCTACAGCTCTGTGAAAGGAGAGTGTAGCTGGGTGGGGGTCGGTGTCTTCTGCCATGTCTCCGGTGAAAGGATGAGAGGAAATGTTGCACCAGGGGAAGTACAGATTAGATTTTAGAAACAAAAATTCTCTGAAATAGTGGTTAGACAATGGAATAAGTTGCCCAGGGAGGTGCTGGAGTCACTATGTCTGGAAACTTCAAGTGTCTGGATTGGGCACTTGGAGATATTGTTTTAGGGTGATTACAGTGGTGTTGGATTGAAGGTTAAACTAGATGACCTTTAAGATCTCTTCCAAACCTTGATGACTGTGATTCTGAGACCTATATAGCTGTTATTGGTAACTTGAGAATATAGGGGAAATTTTCAAAATTAAGATGAGAACAATCTCGGTAATCTACTGAACCCTCATGGGTAGCTTTGAGAATTGTGCCATGAAAGTTGGTAGTTTTTTGGTGATACAAGGACAAGGACTGATTTACCTATGTAAGATGTAATTGGCATACTGTTATGAAGCCTGATTATTGTTGACTTTAATCAAGAATATACTTCTTCCCAATGTAAAATATTTTGATATTTTCATTAACAGTGCTTCCTCCAGGGAACAGATTCAAAGAATTCAGATATTGGAAGTGGACTTGAGTCCTTTTGCATTTATTTGATTTCAACTGATGATGTTAATGATTATTTTTAACAATTCAAATAATTTCTAGTGAGGTAAAGTCTGAAATTTAACTCTGGCTCTTCCACATCAATTGTTCACTTATTCATTATAGTTAGTCTCTCTTTTTCTCAAGAATGACTAGTAGGGTAGTGAAAAAGTTTCATAATTATTCTTTCTGATGGCATCATAAAGCTAATTTAAAAATATCACACAGTGATTGTACATTAGGTAAAAAAATAGGTGGTTTTGTTCACTGTCCAGAAAAAAAATCTCTTCAATATGTCTACTTAAATTTGATGACAACAGGAGTATCTATTCAGTGTGGACTAAGCTGTCTACATTTCCAATAAGAATGACATTTGGAAGCACAAACAGAATATTCAGTGACATGGGGAAGAAATTTGATGAATTGCAGTGCATCTTGTGATTAAGTTCCAAATGCATAAGGCCAGAGAACATCAATAAGTCTGAGTGGTCATCATCTCTCCAGAGAAGCAGATGCTCCTGGCTTGCTCTTAGTATATGCCCTGTGCTAGAGAAGCCATTGACAGACAATGGCGGTCTTATTTCCTACCACATTTTACATTAGAAGAGGTTGTAATAAGACAATTCCTTCTAAATGCCCTGAGCGTCCATACTACTTGGGAAGAATTTTTACAATTTTGGTAGAATATAGTGAAGAAAGCATGCCTACTGTTACCAGTAACTTTCTAAACATGATTGCAAAAAGGAGCTTGAACAAGTCCATTCTGTTGTGTCAGCAAGGTGCTTTTTTTCATTACTGAATCAAAATTAGACCCCATTGGTTCCAGGATGGGAAAGGCCCTTCAAGGGCTCCATTGCAAATTTCATGCCAAATGCTCTAGTGCTCTTAGGGATCTATTGAGCTCAAATCATATGCTGGCTTCTATGAGTCTGGCTTTTGTACCAAGATGAGCCATTCAGCAGGGGTACCAAACAGGGCAAAAATACATCTTTGTTGAAACAAGAAGGTGTCTCCCTGGCTGGGTTATCTGTGTGCTTGTATGCATACATGCATTCTGCCTTCTCTCAGTGATCCAGCAACCAGAGAACTGCAGCAGAAATGCTGCTCTCAAATAGCTACAGCAAACATGACTTAATTTTGAAAAAAAATGAATCTTCTCCTTCGGCTAGCTTAATGATGGTATATTCCTTTAACCATTGGCACAGAAGCTTGGCACAGAAGCTCAACACAGACACTCTCATTCCCACATACTTGGAAGAGAGGCTGACCTATTGTACTCAAACGTGATGCACATACTGATTCTCAGCATGCCAACACTCATGACCATCTGCTAGGGTGGCACTGTGCCCACCACAAAGGTGGGACGCCATTCTCAGGAGGCCTAGGTGCCAATTGCCTATAGATTGAAAAGGGGAGTTTAGACAATACAAAAAGTGGCACTTTCTTTGTGGGTGTTCTTCCTGATGCCACAAACTAGCTCAAATATTGTTTGCCTGCGTCAGGCAAAATTTTGCTACTTCTGCCTGATAGCGTGTATCACCAGAAATATGGTCTTTGAAATGATTCACAGACAAAATTCCAGACAGAAAAAAAGTCTTGAAAATGTTGCTAGGCAGAGTCAGAAACCATAAGATAGAAACTCCCCCAAAGTTGTGCTGAAAACACAGAAGCTAAGCAACAAGCATCTGGAGGAGTGGGGGGGACCTGACACACCCACTGCTGGGACATGGAGCTTCATACAGCTGTGTCTCTCCCTTCTCAGCGCTCCTTGCTTTATTTTGGAAAATGCAGTTTCTTTCAAATCAAAGTGGTTGCACACAAAACTCAATATGCAATCAGTCAGATTTTCAAAACGATTCTGTGTGTACCAAAACAAATGCCATATTCCTCTCCAGGGGAAATGAAAAAGAACAGGGATGGGGGAGGAATAGGATTCTCAGATCCTTTAAGCTTGTTTCACCTTTTTCTTTTGGCTTAGTCAGCTTTTAAGGATTGAAAATTTCACTTTACTAAAATTTTTGGACATTGAAAGTCCTCTGAATCTTTCTAGAAGCAAACACCGTGCTGTGATACTGATGTCTGGATATTGATAAAACTGTATCAGAAATACCCTTCTGTGGAAAACATGTGTGTGATGGTAGTGGAAAATTTTACAGGTTAAGGCCCTGCTGGAGGCATCACAACTGAACATGTTAAGAGTCATTGAAGAAGAAAAATTAGTGAAGTCAGCACTTGTAAAAGTGAGGGGAGGAAGAGTTAGATGAATCTTGTTGCTGAGTTTGATCTATTTAACAAATCCACCATTCTTCAAGTCACCATCCAGATCATTGCCTTATCCATTTCAGTGTTATTGGATTTAAGTCCCCAAAGCATGTCAGGTGTATTCGGCTACTCAGTCAGTCACAGCTGAGAGAAGAGTGACATCCCACAGAGGGTCAGGCATTTTGAAGGGGTATGCAGTGCTTTGCAATGAATTTTTGTCAAATGTGTATGTTATACTTTTCATGATGAAAACAAGAAATGTTGTGATTCTTCATGGCTGAGCATTTTAAGTTAGGATTTAGTTTGCCCATAGACACATTCATGTCTGTACAGATTTATTTTACACTAGGCAATGAAAGAGCTTGTATCTGTGGCACAGCTTTTAGAATAAATGCTGAAAAGTTTGCACTGCATATTAACCAAACAACATCCTTAAAACTTCAGTACCTGAAACCTTCACTCAAACCTATGCCAGGATATGAAAGCAGAACCTCAAATAGCTAGTGTGTTAAGCTGTACTAGTAACAACTTCAGTAAAGATTCTGAGGGATCCCTTATTTCCATATAAAAGTCTTTAGTTGTGCCATAGGAAAGGAGAACATGTCACACACATCCACACTAGCAGGGAAAAATTATGAAAATATTTTCTATCTTTCCGGGAACCTAAGGCTATCTAGAAAGTTTCTGAAACAAGTCTAGATTTCTTTCCGCTCTGTGTTCTCTTCTTTCCATTTTCTGACTTTGAAAATTATTAGGTGTTCATGGAATTGTTGCCACGATCAGACATTAGCATACTATTGATAGAGAGTTAACAGGATGAAATGGCTTGTGTTTTACAAAGGTCATACTAATATTCACTTCTAGCCAGCAAAATTTATGAATCTGATTTTCTCTGAAAGTTTTGTCTTCTCAGAAGATTATAAAATAAAATATCTGAAATCAGAAACAAGATTGAAAAGAAACTGCTTACATTTCATTTCTGTTTCTGCAGCATATCTTGGCCGTAGCACGATCAAGATATGGAAAATAATATGTACATTAAGCATGTATGCTTAGCTAATTTTACAAATAATTTTGAGGTTATATTTATTATGTCTGGCTTATATATAGTGAATGGGTTTATTTTCCTCTCTTTCTTCTTCTTTGTTTTCCTGCAAAGCAGAACCCACGCAACTGGCCTGCACTCCCAATCAATGGTGTCTGCACAATTAACTACTAGAAAAGAGCCAAGCCCACTAGGTAGCTGACAGCTGCTTGAATTTAGGCTGACACCTTTAAACAGGAATAGAGATAGCAAACGTAGCTGATGCTGGGATGCCTCCATGGGGAATACAGCAGATTAGCTAGCTCAGGATGTAACTTCTGTTACATAAATACAAACGACTGAGCATTTTCTGGGCCTGATCCTTTGAGGCACCAGGCTGGCAGCATCACCAGATCCTGCTGAATGCTCAGGCAAAGTGAAGATAGCTGTGTTATACATAAAATTTCCTTACCATTTTGTGGATCAGGTCAATTATCTTTTAAGTCTATTCGAGGGAGCTAATAGAAGAGCCTTTCTCATGTTTAATTACACAGAGAAAGGAAGAAAAACAGACAATGGACAGAAAAAGCTTAAGAATTGATTCATCGTCTGACCGCAGTGTACTAGAATGGCAGGACTGAACTGAAGAGCAGTTGTTTGGGAACGCATGAACTCCAGAAAGAACTCAGACATTAGCATGAAATAATTTAACTTTGAATAGGTCCTCCTCCCTTCCTTTCTCTCTTTACTCTCCTTACTCACCTAGGAAAGAGTTCTAGAGTTGAAACTTTAAGTATAAATGAAGATGATGCTACATGTATATTTTCATGTTACAGATCTTTTCAGCATATAATAAGAGATGTTACATTAAAGACAACACATTTCCATCTAAAAGGACTAGCCCAAGTCACTGTGTTGTCATTTTAACCTTTGTCATAACCCATTCAAATTAATCTTTTCAAGAGTTAACTACAATTTCCCAGTTTATGAATGCTGAGTTAGGAACTGAAACATGATTATTTGTCTCAAAAACTGTGTATAACATATCTTACAAGGATACAATGATTTTTTTGATACAGGAGAAGCAGTCTTTGCCATGAGGGTTTTATAATCTAAGAAAATATGATATTAGAAGGAACAGAAAAAAAGAAATATCAGCATCCCCTATCTGAGAGACTGGAAGGAGATTTTCAGCATTCAGCACATGGTCATGCAGAAATAGATGGCAGCTATAGGATTTAACCTAGAGCGCCTGACTTTCTATCCAATCCATCTCTGTAATTATTCATTTAATCTGAAAAATATGCCAGCAGAAAAGTCTTGTACTGCATCTGGTAGCAGACAGGATATAGAACTTTATAAAAGAAGTTTCACTATCACTACTGGCATACAACATGTTTTGATCAGAGCTGTATTCCGAATTTTCTTTAAAATTCCTTTAAAATGAAAGAATGGCATCCATTACTAACTGACAATAATTTTTCACTGCATCAGGATTCAAAGTCTGAATACATCAACCTTTCAGTCTTTATTTGCAGCAGGGGTTGTTTGGCTTGCCTTTTTTTTCTGGTTTTTTTTTTTTTCCTATGATAAGAGTCCACAGGAGAATAACTTGAAAAAAATTGGTGATCAAGGGCATAACAAAAATATGTATTATTGTCATACTAGATGTTTTAGGCCTTGACCTACTTTGTAAGTCCTTATAAATTTTGGCACAGAATAATCTTGAATTTATACTGACTAGACTGCCTTTGTTTTGGGTACACAAAACAAAGAGGTTTGTAATCAGTATTGAAAAATATTGTTCTAACCAGAACATCTGCTCCAAATAACTCCTGTAGCAGTGACTTGCAATGGCATGACAGGAGAGAAGGAAATATGGGAGGAATAATGTTGACAGGGCGTGCAGGGACAACCTCCAGGCACTGTGGCATTGGATGGGAGGGTGCACAAATTAATAGGCACGGGGCTGAAAATGGGATTCGGACAGATACTCAGACCATGTTGCTCCTTATTTGTTCTTACTGCAAAATTCAGGACCACATTTCAATTGTTGCTTTGAGAATTATTATGGCTGGCTCGGAGATAATTACCAAAGTGAAAATAATAATGATTATAATTGCCATCTATTGTCAAGAAGAAAGGCATTTCCCTTTGATGGCCTCATGCCCATTAATTTCAGCCTTAGCAGCGATGTTTTGCAGAGGTAGCTGTGGTGAGAAGTGCACTGCAGCTCTTTTCTAGAAGCTCTTTCAGAGAGCTCAAGCAGCTTTCTGGCCTGTTGAATGCTGCTCCTTCGCTGTGACCCTGTGATGCTGGCTGTGGCTGCAGGGCGCGTAGCCCCCGCACAGCTCGTACACACTGCTCTCTCCTGACCTGCATTGTTTGCTGAAGGACCAGCCGCATTTACTGGCACCGTGCTGAGAAAAGCACAGGAAATGCTTCATCTCCATTCTCAGCACCAGCAAAAGGGAGGGCACACTGGTGGAGGAGGAGGAGAGGAGAGTCAGTAGCCAAAGTGGACAAGGATCTTGGCCCTCCATCCATGAATGGGTTTGTAATGGAGCTGTAGATCAGTAGGGGTATAGCAGATTTGAAGGCTGCATGGAGCATTCTGCCTCTGTAGCCATGTGGAGACACTTGAATTAATTTTTAGATGAAGGAAACAGAGCATGGGCTATTCAAAGTTCATGGTTTTCCAGGTCAGATTTCTAAAGGTTTGCATCCAAATCTGTTCTAAGAAAAGCAAGTAGAGCCATTACACCTTGAGTCACTGCTTTGTGCAAAAATTATGGTAGAAACACATGCCTTAAAATATCACAGGGAATAAATTTCCCTGTTAAGATATGTCCTGGGTAAAAATAACCTATGCTTTCCTTCTAGCATATATTTACAAAATAGAGATTTCTATCTTTTTGGTATTTAAGAGTCTTTAAAGCTTATAGATCAAACCAAAACCATAGAAAACCTGCTTTTTGGACATTTGAAAATAGTAACAATACCTAAATATAAAACTGCATGATGATTTCCAATGAATAGCATATTCTATACTTTATACCTCTTACAAACACTTGAAGTGTGTCTATATTTATCTTTCAAAACAGTAGTTAGGTGAAGGAAGGAAAACTGCTTTTTGGATAATTTTGAAATTTTGTCTGAATTCAATTTTATGCTCCAAAATTTCCATGATGAATTTGGACCTTTGAGTTACTGAATGTGAACTGAACTTTTTCTTTGGTATCTGCAAGAAGGTCTTGATATTCCTTTTGTTTTGTGTCTGAATCTAACTAAAACATGATTTTACACAGTCTTTTTGTCAGACTTCCCTAGTTTTCTATCTAAACTGATCTGTGCATTCACAGTGAATCTTCATTAAAGATCAGGCCAAGCAGTCTTTAAAAAGTACAGGGATTCAATGATAGACAGATGGTGGCTTTCATGATGTCAGGAAGTGTCAAATATTATGGTTGGCTGCAGAATGATGGCTACTTTCCAAACAGATTGAGAAACAGACAGAAAGAGCAAGAACACCATTTGTTGTATTTAGATACATTGTGAACAGAAGGAAGCAAGACAGAGCATACTTTTACACATCTTTTTTCCACTCCTTGTGAAAACAGTTTAGGATTTGTTACGTTATATTAGCCCTATCATTATGCAAAAGCATGTGAAAGCCAGAAATGCTGANTAATATGTGTCAACAGCTAAATTGCAACTTTTTAATAAAAATACTGAAAGACAAAGGCCATGGATTGCTCTGTGCCTGGATGAGTGGCTTAAGCTGCACAGGGTCTGAATGACATCGAGTCAAAGGTTGCTCCTCTCTGAAGGACAGGACAGATTTTGTGCCTAAGAACAAATTAAGAACTATAATTTTCTAGTTGTGTATTTTTTTGGCCTGTGGAATTCAGTGTGAAGGATGCTGAAATGCATACCCTTAGTGTATACTATTATATTGTGGGAGTCTAGATTAGGTCAACATTTGGTAGAGCAAACTGAGTGTTCTTGATTACTTAATTTTGAAAAGTACATATTCTGTATGGCTTTTATGTGCCTGGCACAGTTACTGGAGAGTCTGTCTGCCCTCGTGGCTATAAGGTATTACAGATTGGTATATAGTAAGTGTCAAGTTTGCTGTTGCTTATTTGAAATATTGATTAGGCTGATCTGTCAGATGGCTAAGCAATGGCTGCTTTAAAGGTACAGGTAGGAGCTGACCTTGGTCAGGAGGAGTAAAGGGGGAAAGAAGACCTGTAGGAAAGAGACATAATCTGGGAACTAGAACAGCTGCCCTGCGTGTGTTTGTGCTCATTTTACTTATTTTGAGCTTTTCCATGATGCCATTCACTATCTGTGTATAATCACTCCTTTCCTCCCCAGTTCTCTCACAGAAAATCCAACTGTTTCTCTAAACTATCAAAATACTTAGAGAGAAAATGTATGCTTATATTTAAAATAATTAAACCCCTGTAAAAATAAATGACCACATTTTGGAATATTCTTTTATTCTTTTTGCTTGCTCTCCATTCAACAATGGACTAGCTGAATCCATGGAACCATCACATGACAATAATTTTACACTTCCAAATTATACCAACGTTTGCAAACAGCATAGCAATTATGGTACACAAGGAACCTCCTTAACCAGAATCCTGTTGCTCTGTGGAAAGAAAACAAAAACTGTAGATTGGAGCTTATTCCTGGCTTGTTAAATTGTGTTTTTTGATTAATGGTGCAAAATGGAGTGATTGGATTTTCCTGTTTTTCTGCTTTTGCCAAATTTGCTGTATGATTCAGCATTCTTTGAATACTGGAAATATTTATTTTTATCTTTTTGTTATTTTGCTATTTTTCTGTCTTTTTCAAGGATGTTTTAAGGATTGAAGGCCTTTTTTATCTAATTAATTTTTGTAAATAAACAAACATGGCATGAATAATACAAAAAAATGTCCACAAGTAATCATGGAAGTTCTTAAATGAATTCTCTTTACCCACAGTCACACAGAATCCATTCAAATTTGCTTCTCGGTGAAAGAACAATCAATTGAAATTTACTTTTAGCACAAAGGTGTATAAAAGGCAATAATGCAAATTTTGTTTCCCATGAGCATTTATAGAGGTCTGATTTTGAGGAGGAGTACACAACTATGTGCACAGGAAGTAGTGTTCCTCATACTACTTCAGTCAGAGAGAACTAGCACTGTGACCTGATTTACCAATCCTAAATAAATGATGCAGCTTGAATTTCAAATATTTGCAATCTGTTTGCAGGGTAAAACCAGACATATTTGTTGGGTACATTTAAATGAGAAAATCATGATCTGTTGATGGATATTCCATGAGAAGAAAAAGAGGCTAATTTAGTCGAAGAAATTGCAGGCAGAGAATTACTCACTCAGCGCTACTGGCAAATAGTAAATGAGTGGCACCAAGGTTTCAATTCAAACACTTAACAAAGAAAGCGACTAATAGCGTCTTCCTTTTTCATCTGAAGTACTATAAAGAAGAGGGCTAGCCCTTCTGCCAAATTGCTTTTGCAGAAATGCTACTTCCGCCTTGGTTATTTTTACTCAAATTGCCTTAATTAAGAAACTAACTCTCCAGCCCTGACTTTCATCTTGTTTTCAGACTGAATGTGTCCAGGTTCATCTTTATGGACTTGCTGATTTTCTGCTGGATTCAGGTCAGAAGTCGCAGTCTGCTGCAGAATATTCCTCCAAATGATACATGTCTAGGGGAAAATATCCCTTTGATTTGATACTTTTCTTAATATTCTTAAGAAATTAGAAAGTTATGAAACAACCCCCCAAGCTGAGAAATACAGTCCATCCCGAGCTTTTTCTGTTATACTGTAGAATTACACTTCATGGAGCTAGATAGTAATTTCAAAATCTCATTTTTTTCTTTTTTTTTTTTTTGGTGGAATATGTTGTTGTTGTTGGTTTGGTTTTTGAGGGGGGCTTGCTGGTATGTTTTTTTGTTTGTGGTTTGTTTTTTTCAGTCTCCCATACCTGAGAGGTCTCATTAAGAGCTCTTCTTTCTGGAGCCCAAAACTCCTTCTTAGGAAGAATTCTACTATGAACTGATGATTTTTTCCTTTAGATCCTCTGCTTAGTGAGGTTTCAGGTTCTTACCTTAGTTTCAAATGGTTAGTAATGGAATGACTTGCATATGGCACCAATTCCAGGTAAGTACAGTTTCTTGATAATTGTTAATATGAGTAGTTTTTTGTTGCCTGGAGAAGCACCCTGATGTTTGGGTTAGGAATTGGAAGACAGTTTAAAAGGATGGCTTTAGTTCCAACTGAGGTGAGTCTAACTACTGTCTGAAGGTGGAACTTCTTATGGGCATTCTATTGCTTGAGTTTTGTCCCTTTCTGGGGCATGTGGATTCTCATAGGGCCTCTCTTATCCTGTCTTCTCTGTTTTATTCCATACTCAGAATAGTGTATTTTTCAATGGGCAGAAGGAAGGGAATGAAAGATGTTTTATATCCGGAAGTCTTTGCAAACTGTACATTCAGTCCCCATCCTCTGTTTGCAAACTTGGCTGGGTGATGTGTGCCTCCATCCATCCTCTGGAAGACACGGAGCAGGCTGCATGCATACATGTGGGATAGCCTCTGGTTACATAACCTGTTCCAGTTACTCACTTCCAAGACAAAGTGGGGTTCAGGGTATAAAAAAAGGCCTTCATTTTATTACCAGAAAGCCTAAGGATCTTATGGTTTATGATCAGAAGGCCATTGGGAGAAGGTTCTGGAAGCATATTGTTGTCTCAATAAATTATTTTTCTTTTGGACTCTTTGTGTTCTCCTGTAGATCAGCAAGGTCCTCTAATCCTACAGCATCCAAAATGGCTGTACATAGCATAACACTACAGAACAGACTTAGGTACACTTGGAATCTCCTGCTTGAGCCACTCATGTATTTCCCTAGACACTGAGCTCAGTCATTCTGTGAAAGTTCCTCCATGGATCAGGGAAAAGCACTCCCACCTTAGGCCTCTTCCTGTCCTGTTGTCATATAGAAAAAATTGTATTGCTTTAAGGCAGTAGAAATATATTTAAAAAAAAAAAAAAAAGGGTGAAATTGCCTTGTAAAATAGCCAGGAATGGGAAGGGGGTGGAAAGAGAGAGTTACAGTAAATAAGTGAATTTTGATATTTCATAGAATATTTAATTTTTAATTGCTATTTTTATAAATGCTATATTCCTCTTTTTGGTAATGGGCTATATTAATAGAACATAGCACTAGATAACTTCTGTAAGGTTTTTTTTGATGCTGTCTTGTATATTATTTAGACAAGACATCATCATTTATTTCATTACTAGAGAACAGTTGTAAAACTCAGTGATAAATACACCAAGAAAATAGTTGTCAGATTTTGTGATGATATGTAAAGAATTGGTTCCTGAAAGTTCTATTTTAGTTATGAATGTATTCAGTGTTTCATTAATAGCCTGGATAAAGGACCAGAGCGTACAGCTGACCTTTGCTCATGGCACCATGAGTTTACTGGGGTACAGGGTTACAAACCAAAGTAACCTTGACAAATGGAGAAGCAGTTTGGAAAAGCAAAACATAAGAAATTAATCAAAACCAACAGCAAAATATTGCCTGTGGGCAAAAATAATCAACTGTGAAAACAGAGGATGAGGAATTTGCTCAGTTACACTTCCGAAAAAGACCTGGGAACAACATTCTCAGTGTTAGTCAACAGTATCCTTCATTGGAAAAGGAAAAGAACACACCAGGCTGAATGCTGAGATGTCCCTGGTACTCAGAATATGTGAATTGTACACCATGGCTGGAACTGACAGAACTTTAGCTTTACTCATATGCAGTAGAATTCTAATTGCTAGGGGGTCCAAACAAGTCCAGACAAACTGGTTAGAAGTTGAAAAATAAGAGTGAAAAAATGGAGTTCTTTAGTCTAGGAAAGTCTGGGGAGAAGGAGACCATGGCAAAAATTTTCAAACTGATCCAGGGAAGAAAGTAGTTCATCCTTAGGGAAGAAAACAATTTATCCTTAGGAAGGATTGGGCAAGAAGTAGGTTTAAACTGCAACAAGAAATACTGGTTTAAACAGGTTTTACAAGTGTCCAGTGAGGATGATAAATCCACATGTTTCCTGGGGATGTGATGGTAGTGGATTGATCCTCACTCTTCATGAATGTTGAAGGCACAAGTGCATTCTGTCCAAGGGAGTGGGATGCAGGCTATGATCTCCTGAGATCTACTCAGATCCTGCTTATTGCTGAGTTGTGATTGCTGTCTTGACCCAGCTTGAACATACCAAAATATAACCAAATGTCGCAAAATTTTGTTAAAAGGGACTATCTGTATAAGAGATATTCAAGGTTGCTCATTTTCATGTTATCTAATTACAAAGAGAATCATTGATTAAACAAAGTCTCAGGCTTTCAGTATATCAACTGCTCTTTCTGAGAGCTTATTTCCTAGAAGCTATCAAGTTTGTACGAAATAGAAATAAAGTATAAATAAATGGTTCTCCATGAAGATGGTGCCATTCTTTATGGAACTGCATCAGTGATAGGTCAGATTTATATTGCTCTGCAGCATGATTTTAATATCATTCTGGCCTGTTTTAGGCATAATCAAGTCTTCTGTTGAAAGAGCTCTTGTAAGGAGCAATTAAACATTAGTACTTTAGCTAACCCATATTAAATTATGCCTTGGAATTTAAGTATCTGGGAATAATCTTAAATCTCAGCTTGAATTTTAGGTTGTATTGTATCAGCAATTTATACTGAGGTTTAAGACAATCTGTTTCCATCTTGATTTAGTATTTATAGCTTAAAATGTTATTTTATTATTAAGTGTTCTATGCAACTGTTAGTAAGACCACTAATAGATTAAGGTACTATTATTTATGGTTACAGCTTCTGCTTTTCAACAAGAAAAGAAGCTGAACATTCAGCAAATGAATTTTAACATGCTTTTTGAAATCCTTGTAATAAATCAAAGCTAGCTGGGTACCCTTCAGCAGCCATGAGTGGTGATTCCAGCCCTTCCAGTGAATACTTAAAACACAGTGGAAGCACAGGACTTTGAACTGCTGTAGCACTCAGGACTCAACAGAACACCTCTGCAGGGCAGGCGCAGGAGAATAGTACCTGGAAAAGATTTAATATCCGTTATCTCACCTTCCCTTTGCTGTGGATTGACAGGACTAGCACTGGGCATTCTCATGGACAAGCTGATATGTGACTTTGAGCCCTTTGAACCAGATTGTGACAGAATCCTTGCCATAGCAAGTTGACAAGAACATACAGTTTAGATTGACACCGGGATGAAAAAGTAACAAATGGTACCTTGTATCTTGACCAAAGTAGATTACCATTAAACATTATATTTGAAATCTCTGAAGCTTAGGGATAGCTTTATGTATATGACAGTAAGCTTGTTTGTAGATTTATTTCAACATTAAGTATGTCCATTGTTTATGTTTTAAATATATGTTCGGTTTATGTCAGTATTTTGACCACTGATGGTAGCTTACAGTTTAGTTCCCCTGTCAGCACAGAGATGTCTCAAAGCATAAGGGAAATAAATGCTTCAAATCCAAAGGACTAAAGGAAAATAATTAGTTTTATTTACATCATAGGAAAGACAGATTCTCTGCATAAATCTAGAATTGAATACATGATCTTTATTTGGGCCAGACTGGATGAGTCTTTTCTTTTCACTCTCCTCATAAGACATGATGTAATGGCTTGACAAAGAAAAAAGCAGAGTTACACTTGCTGTACCAGACACCGTCTTTGTTAACATAATCAGTAAAGAGAGATTATATAACGTTATCTGTCTTAAGATCAGTTCTTTGGTTTTAAGAGGTAATTTATTCATACTGCCAGTCTGCTCTGCAAACTCGTTTGTGTTTTAAGATGGGTGACTTCCCCTTCTCCCAGTTTTGAGGAAGAAACAGTAATAGGGAAAATAAACTTCTATGTGTTTCTACATTATACAGACATGTCATAATATATAGTTACATTTTTGACAATTTTGCAACTAGGTTGCAAATAAAAAGTGTTCAGTTCTACTTTAGCAAGCTGTGTGAGGTCTATTGATGGCTTGAAGACTTGCCTAATTACAGCCTATGACAGACATTTCAGCCTATGAGATCTGTCTGACATACCTAAAATTAGTTTTTAGGAGGCTGGATGGAAACCATGATCTTCATTTTTCTGAGCACCGTATGCTTCTTAATAAAGCTCCTTATTGTATAATCAATTGACCTAAAGAGCAAGCACTATAGTTATCAGGTGATATCCTAGGCATATGTATTAAGACTTTCTGATTTAGCAATATTTAATGTCATCTTACCAGTAATTTGAAAGTTTATGCTAGCATATAATAAACCTTTGTCACAATACAGTGTTAACTAAATTTTGAGAAGTGATGCAGCCAAGCCTGTGACCAGTATATTGTTCAAGGACAGGCTCAGAAGTCAATTCAACAGAGGCATCAGTATTCAAGTCTGGAGTAGGAAAGACTCTGTTGAAGAGACTCTATCTCTTGCCTTAATATAGTCAATATATTTTCTAGTATTGGAGCTATGTTAAGTCACCAAAGTAACAATTTTTCTAGAGGCTATACTAATTCTGTTGTTCGGAATTATTCTTCTCCCATCCTATATAATCTGCTTTAACTTTTCTTTCTGAGTGGCATCCTATTTCTCTTAAACCCATTAATTCTTATCTTTACATTCTTGGTTAAGATACCGCAGCATTGTATCTACCTAGGGGCATGGGATTGAGAACAAGGGGGAAAAAGTATATCTTCCTGGTGAATTTGCTATTAGAAGAGCAGGAGAGAAACATAATTACTGCAGTCCCATCCAAGCTTAGCATTGCCACAAAACACCAAGGATGGCATTTAGCTGAAATGCTCCTCTGTAGGGTTTCTTTGCTTTACTTTAATTCATAGCTAAGAGCTTAGCCTATAGCAACCTGAGCCATAGTTAATGAAAATTGAAAAGTTGCATTATATACTGTCCTTCAGGGTAAAAAAATTAAAACATCAACTTTATCTACAAAGACGGTTTCATTCCAGCTGCTGCATTTAGGGAGAGAAATGTACGCAAGGCGTATACATTATCCAAGTGTCTGTCCCCAAAGGATGGATGAAAGAATGTTTTCTGGGCATGAATCTCTAGGTTTTTTAGAAGTGTTATGATAATTTTTTGTTTATAGTAGACTACATCATAAGGAAGGTTTAACATGCAGCACACAGACTGAGTGATGAAGTCATTCACAAATTCTACAGGAAAGGCATAGATGGATGGAGTCTATTGTTGAAGCAGTGCCTTATGTGAATAAAATTTAAAAGGGCAGTGTAACAGCAAACAATTTCACTCTCTGTGGGAGTCATCCCTGTCTTTTTTCAAGAAGTAAGTTACCATGACTTTGGTTCCTCACTACAACTGATGTAGTAGATGCAGCAATAAACAGTGGTCCAGGAGTGAAATGCAACTTTCTGAAGCACTTCCATTTACAGAACAATGCTGTGTGGTTGGTCACTGGTCAGCTACTCCCTATGCCATGACGATAAATTCCTACACACTAATGGAAGACAATGTACAGCTGAACTACTCCAATGTGAGTTTTTCCCTTTTTCCTTTTCTCTTCAAGCAAACATTCTGTCCACAGTTTTGTGACTATAAAGGGGTAACAGTAGCATTTGTTAGGTACCTCTTGCTTAAAGCGCAAGCAAAAGATCCATTATAGTCTGTGTGCAGCTCCTGGGAGTTCTCCTTAACCACCAAAACTCCCCAGAGTCCCAGCCATAATTCCTATCAGAAAATCTCACGCTTAAGTGCACGGTCTCTGGTATGCATAAAAAGCAATGAGAGGGAGTTTAACGACTTGGAAAATAAAGTACACTAAGTATTTTTACTATTTTTAGTATTATTGTACATCACAGATCAATTTTTCTTTGCTGTGTGAAATGTGGCAGTTATGCCAGGGCTCCAAGTGTTGCTTTGTGGGCACCTCAGTTCAGCAGGAAGGACTCTGGCCTGTACGGTGTAGTAGATTTCCAGAGCCAGATGGTTGCAACATAACATTTCTACTACAGTAGCTCCTTTTTAGTCTGTGTTTTTTCTCCAACACACCTTCAAAGAGTAGCAAGCAACTCCCCAGGAGGAAATTCTACTGTGTTTCATGTTCCGGATATCTTGATCTAAGTACAGTTTACCTTGAATAACAAGCAAACATTTTTATATAAATCTGTAAGTCTTTTAACAAGAGCTTCAGAAAGCACAGCACTATAAGAAAACAAATATTAAAATGCTAATAGATCAAACTCATATGCATCCCTAAGAATCCCTAAGACAGAAGCATGTCTCCTTCTTCACCTTTCCCAGAGTGCCTTATCCCATATCAGTTCTACTCCTGTGGAAGTATAGTGTTACACCGTATTTACAGAGTATTTGCTAAGTGAAAATGTAGGTTAATTAATATTAATCAATATTGAGCTTTGAGCCAGGTGTTTGTAGAAGAGGAGATAACCCATTCTTGGTTCACATATACAAATGAGCCGTACATGTTGTATAAAACTGTTCTTGACTGTTTTTCACTGCATCTTCCATACTCAAAGACTATTTTGCCTGTAGGAGAGAAACTCTAAAAGATGTTGCTGCTGGAACTACAAAAAATATATTGAATTCCAGATGTGCACTGTGAACACATTTCAAGAAATTGATGATACCTGCTGTATTGCCAGCTGTCGGAGTTTGGATCTTGGTTTTTTTTTTTGGGGGAGGCTTTCTTTCTTTTTCTTTATCTTCAGGAATTTTTCTCCCATGAGCTTTTAATCACTGAGTACTTAAGAGAACAAAAGCACANCACTGGGTTTCTGGTTGTTTGTTGGTTAATGCCATAGTTGTTATTATTTGTTAGCTGTATTTTAGATATTAGTAAAGAACTGTTATTCCTATTCCCATATCTTTGCCTGAGAGCCTCTTGATTTTAAATTTATAATAATTCAGAGGGAGAGGGGTTGCAGTTTTTTCCATTCCAAGGAAGGCTCCTGCCTTCCCTAGCAGACACCTGTCTTTTAAACCAAGACACCAGCTTCCTGTAGGAACCCATCATGACACAGTATTAACAAAGATAGGCCTGGTTATGAATTATGCTGGATGAATTATGCTGCTGGGGTAAGAGAAATCTTTTAATCTTTTCATTTTTAGGGATTTGTGTGTCCTACCTTATGTCTGCTCTCTTTTCATACTTCAGCCAAGATATCTTCCCATAAAAGATAAGATGAATTTAGGATTTATCCCCTTACAGTCAGATTTATAAAACAAAACAAAAATCAGCAAATATAGGACACAGTCAATTCCTGTTAACATTTGTCACATATAGTCAAGGTGGTCTTATGATTAAGGAAATGACCTAGTACTTGAGAGACCTAGATTTAAATTCTATTGATAATTCTCTACTTATTTCTGCTTCAGAAAAACACTTACACATGTGCTACAAATTAAGGACAAGCTTAAGTGGTTTTTGAGTCCCAGACTATAGACCTTGGGCAAACCACTTTGTCTCTTGGAGTCAGAATGTGGAATCTTTTATTAAGCATGGTGAGCGGTTACATGCACAACTAATGTCATTGATTTTAATATGGTTAGTCATAATAGTAACCACTTGCCAACCTGAGGTTGGTACCTCAGGTCTGGTTCTGTAGAAGGGGGTAATCAAATTTCCAAGTCTCCCAGAAGTATTAGTGTATTAGACGCTAGGTAATTTAGGTAAATTTAAAAATCCCATTCTTTGGAACTGCTTGAAGACTTTTCACCAAGTTTTTTCCTGCATGCATGCTTTTGCGCAGATGCAACATTTCTTTGTCTTTTATTTTATTTTATTGAAAAGTTGTGTCAAAAAGTGCATATTAGCATCCGTAAGAAAATTGAAGTGATATGAGAAATGATTATATAAATAATTTCAGAGGAATATACTCATTATGTTTAGTATGGCATTTTCAGAGAAAATATGTCCTGCCTGTCATCCTTTAATCCTACCAAGCCAATATTCTTTATATGTAATCTATATCAGAACAAGGCTTGGAAGAAGATTTTTAAATGCAAAAGAAATAGCTTCCTTACTATAATATTTGGGGTTTTGCCTTGTATCTCTTTCATCTATTATGATTTTTAAAAATAACTACCCGTAACCGAAGCCACTGTGATATGCAAGATAAGCTATTCTGAGATCCTTCATGTTCCATAAACCAGAGTATGTTCTTGATTAGGCAATCACTGAAAGAGGAAACTCACAGGGCAATTGCACTTACATGTCAAAAGAATATTTATTAAGAAAAGAAAAGGAAATGTTGGAATCTGAATCAAAAGAGTTTAACATCACTTGGCCTAACCTCTTATATCTCAGTAGAAATCAATGGAAGAAGAAAATAATTAACAAAGAAGCATGGATTTATATAGAGAGATATAAGCATACATATGTATACATACTTACATGCACTAATACATATATATATCATATTTGAGTTTCATCTTCCACTATTTTAATCTCAAAGCCAATGGAGTGTCTTTGATTGCAATTTGCCTTTCAAATCCACCACAAATTCATATAGTGCATTAAAAATAAAGACTTTTTCTCCCTCTACTATATCTGGTGGCCCACAGAAAGTAATATTTGAATGTTGAAACAGTAGGAATAGAGTCAGTCATTAGTCTATCTAATTAGACACTTTGGTCAAACACAGTAAGCACTTGAGTGAACCTGGACAATTATGTCATAGCAGGGCTGCTGGGACTTTAAAGGACAGAAGTACTCTGCATAAAAAGTGTCAATTGTCATGGATATGTTTTTGTAGCAACCAAATTATTCTTGTGAACTTGACCTATTCCACTAAGCTTTTAAAAATGTTTACCGTGAGGCTTGTAATGAAATTTGTTCCACTGTGTGCAATAATGTACAGTCCCTTCAGCTCCAGTCAGCCAGGCTAGTGGGCTCCTTTGTCAGGCTGAGTTCCTCCTCTCTGTTAACCTCCCAAACAACTTGCCCAGCTCAGCTTTACAGCTCTTAATTATGTTTGTTCTCCTTTGTGCAATTAGGCTCACTCTATGCACCCAGTCCATTGGCTCTCACATAGGACTCCAGAATGTTGCAAGTCATGGATATTTATTAGAAAGGTATGAAAATCATGGAGTCCCAAACTGCCCTGATGAACAATAACACAGTACTTAGCTCCACAGCATTCAGCAGTGGGGGATTTTGAGTGCAGAGAGAACAAAATCACCAAGAATATAGGTATGGGTAGAGAACAGGCTATGAGAGAAGGTAATAGGAGTCATGGCTACCCCTATTTCCTCTTTTGCATTGATTGTGTAGAGAAAGAAAAATGTTAGCACTTTTTTTTTAATGCCAGCCATATATACCAGCTGCATTAGACTCAGCTGATTTTCACAAACACTTATTATATGCCTTGCCTCCCCTTATTCGAGATAAGTAAGAGACTGCTTATTTAGATATCTAGAACATTCAGTACAAAAGTTGTTTTTGGAGATCAAGAAAGAAGTTTATTTTTTAACCATGTTAACATGGGGTCAAACCAATTTCCAAGGATATGGTGCTAAGGAAAGACAAGATATGCAGTCACCTTGTCTCTGTGTATCTGCCTGTGGTCTCCCTCAGTCTTTAAAATTAATTAAATTTTAGTATAGTAGTACAGATCTCAACCCTAGTCAAAGTCCTTTTCTTTTTTCAGGAAAGGAGAGGAGACTATAATCTAAGACTTGGCTATGCAAAACCACAACTGAACTAATCCTGAAAAAAATATAATATAAAGAAATTCAAAATTAGTCATTAACCTGATGTTACTAGGAAGTCTCCAGGAAACTGCATTTCCACAGAAAATTTCTCTGTAAATGTAAATGTTATGTCATGAAAAATTTCCAGGCAAAACCCATGCAGGCTCTCCAGTCTCTTCAGTCTAGTTGTATCTGCTTATACCATGGATGATTTGCCATATTCTACTTGTTGAAATTTTGTCTAATGAAGCACATTAAATAAAAATCGCATGTATTTATCTAAAATGCAGGCAATACCTGTGAAAATCGTAAGTAAGTTTAGGCACTCAGTATTGTCCTTTCTTCATTTCAGTGATTAAAACACAGTTACTCAGATTCCTTTTCAATTTAAGAAGAATTTAGTGCATTTAGAGGGAATAAGGCAATGTTTTCTACATATAGGTCAAAATCTGCTCCTTTGAACAAAGGTTATGAAAGACAGAGTTCTTGTGCCATTAGCTTAAATGGTGCTGTAACAGTCAAACCTCTGAGATGGCACTCAGTGGTCATAGCTCCTTGTGCATTCTGACAGAAGAGTTTGGCTCTGTCATCTTTGTATCCATCCTTCATACCACCAAAAAAGTGGCTGCACAATATCTGGTTTTAAATAGCTTCTGAAAAGTAAGCATTAGCTAGAGAAGGGTTTTTTTTCCTAGTCACTGAGAAAACATGTGAAACTCAGACCTTACAAGTCAACATGAAATGCCACTGAACAAAGCATAGAGTATTTACCTCTAATGATCCCACTTTTGTTGTGACAATATTCCCTATGGCAACAAATTAGATTTCAGTACAGCAGCACTGGCAGAAGTAATGACCTGTCACCAAAGCATATACTTTTAGTATTAAAAATAGTAAGTCTTGTGGGGGCTAAATCATAAGCTTCTCTGGTGTACCCTAGACAATGAACCTCTGTGCATACATCATCATTCTGTTGCCTGACAATTTTCAGAGCCAGTGACATGACACTGCTGAAGTCTAAGCCAGAAAGAAAGCTTAGAACACTTTTTTTCCAGTTTTATCAAGGCTCTCCAATACTTAATGGTGCAGGCTGTAACCACACAAATTTATTTTCTAAAGTACAGTAAACTAATAAATGATGAACTGTGTTAAAACTGCAGAGAGAAATCACGAGTCAATGTTCATGGCAGCATAACAAGAGGAGACACATTACCATGCTTTGTAGGTAGGGCATTCATAAACCATTATAGAAATAAAAAAATAAAAGCACCACCGGCTGGGATGAAGCCGGGGTGTTTGCGCTCGGGGGTCTTCTGCAGGGCCCTCTCAGAGAGGTCCTCCTACGCCTCCCTGATGACCACGAAACCCCTAACCTTCGGGTGGGGAGACGTGGGAGCTTCGGAGCCTGAGCTCTCAGGGGGAAGGAGGGCTGAGAGGGTGGGCGTGGGTTCTTGGTTCTTTCCTTAACCACGAGCGAATCAGCGGAGAGATAGGAGCGACTCCCGGCAGAGACAAACAGAGTCTTTATTCCTCTTTGAGGGGTTTAGTGCCGAGAACCTCGAACAGCCCTCAACAGAAGCTTATAACATAACCGGATAGCCAATAACGTGAGGGTCCAGGGGAGGAATTAGGGAGGGTCCAGGGTTAATAGACCACTAGGGAAGGGGAGAGGGAGGAGTGAGGATGAATGACATGGGAGTAAATCAACAATACATAGAATACAACAGAACCTTCTAGAACAGGGAGGAGAGCGGAGGGAGAGTGGCAGGTGATAGGACAAATAGGGGAAGGGGAGCCAGCCCCCTAGAAGCTCAGCCCTTCTGGGGCATGCCATCAGAGACTCCACCCCAGGGGTCCCTGCCCTTGGGCTCCTTCCAAGGCTTCCTAAGGGGGTAGGGGTTTTAGGGAAAAGGGTTTTAGGGACACAAGCCACTGCAACAAACCATTATTTTCCTTTGGTAAAAATATTGGTTCCATCTTTTTCCTTTTAAAGAACAATTTAAAAGGCAATAATTCTCAAAAACTTGTGATGATATTAATTTTTGCAATAAAATCACTTTCTGGATATGTTTAAGTCTTTTAGGTAGTGCATAGGAAATGTCCAGGAAACTGAAATTCAAAACTTCACAGTAACTCCACTGTACTCAGGGGCCTCAGATAAACATCTTATCAACTGTTAGAATAATTTCAGTTTGAATCCCTTCCAGAGTCAGAAAATTTTGCTATTCCTGGCTTTATTTCTGTGGTGCTAGTGCGCTATCTGTGCCTAACTGTTTTTTGAGTGCCGTGGGAATCTGTCCCACTCAACTGAAAGGAAATGTGATGAGTGCAGCCCTTCAGACACCCACTCATGCCTACAGATGAGGCTGTTGGAAGTGGGGTAAATTTTTCCTAGATGAGAACAAAGAAATGTAGTCTAAACTGATGGGAAATAGTCAGCATAGTAATAAGGTTTTATAACTTCTCACCTGAAAGCCAATAACTCCCCCTGCACCTGCTCACTCACTATTTGCACTCACCATTGGCAAGACGTACTCTTATGTATTAGAACAGAGGTGCTGATGGATGGAAGTCTTTTCTTGATGCCTTTTTTATTCTCCCTCAAACAGAGCCTTCCTTCTCATATTTCTTCTTAGTTTCTCTTGTGTCAGCTTAAAATTTGGATACAAATTTGTGAATCCCCGTTTTTAGTAATTCCACTTCTTGCCACTTTTGCTGCTTATACCCACAGATGTCTGCTATGCTGATGACAGCTGTCTGTCATTCATTTCATTGTTCTTACACCTTAAAACCAGTGTTCTTACCTTATATTCTCTGTGAATTCTGGTCTTTATTTACTGCTGTCCTGTGTCTGTACTTGCACTGTGTGCAGCTTTGCCTTAAGTATTTTAGGCACAAATTTACCACATAATTTAGTCATCCAGTATGAAACACAAAATGAGCCAAATGAGATCATAAACATTCCTGACAGTTATTTTAATGATTGCATATCAAGACAGAGTGTTTGATGGAAATGGTCTGAAAAGTAGTGACTTCTTGAGAAGAGTTGGAGAGTGCTATTGCTTGCATTCACGAATGAACATTTTGAAGTGCCTCTGGGGCAAACCATTTTTTGAACAGAAGAATTTGGGTAAGAATACTGAAATGCCCCAGTGGCTGAGGACACCTTGCATTCCTTCCTGAAAATGCCAGTATGAGTGAAAAGAGAGAGGAATTCTGCCAGACAAAACTACTCTAACAAGTGAAGGCTGCATATTGGATCTTTGATTTTTTTTTTTTACAGCTGTTACCAGGTGATGCTATTCATATGTTGTTCCATAATGAATTAATAACACATATGCTATTTTCAAATGTGTATATAAATATAGTATAATATTTTGATGTTTAGGAATCAACTGTAATAATATGTGCAGCATCTTCAATATGTCTTTCAGTTACCATGTTAATAGTTTGTGTGGAGTAAACAAAAACATTGGTTCTCTCTCAAGATTTTGGTCAGTGAGAAATTTTTCAGTATTTTAAATGTATTTTGGTTCTTTTCAACCAATTTTAGCACTAAGGCATCAGTATAAGCTTAAGTGTATAAGTATTTGTATAGATAGTGATGGAGGAAAAGAAGCCCTTTCAGAAGCAAATTTGACTGAATTATTTTAGGCTAAAATTTCAGAAAACATTGAAACCACCTACATGTAACATTATGAGAGATACTCCTGCCTTGTTTTCAGTTTTTTAACATCCTCTCTTTCATGTTGCTGCATGTAACTGTGGATTACATCAGGGAACTGATCCAGATAGATGTAAGAAATTTAGGAATATAAGAAATTCACTAGTTCTAGCAATTCATGCACTGTGGTAACTGATTATTTTCTGAGAGTTCCTGATCTGGTAATACTTATCTTTTATTTAAAAATTAAGTATATTTCTAGACCTCATAATTGCACAGAAAAACCTGAAAAAGTGTTCTGAGTTCACTTCAGCTTATCAGATTCCTGAAGTTCCTGAACAGGAAGAAAGCAGACTTTAAGTTTTTTGAATTTCAAAAGGTTCTTTACAAGTTAAGGTTTATTATACTGAAGTAAGTAAAATGAATTTTGCTTTTGCTTTTAACCTTTAGAATATTGAAATCTTAATGCAGTGGTAGCCAAGAGCATTTTTTAAGGCTGAAGGAACACAGAAGGAGAATCATAGGATCATCTGAAAATTTAGGTTATAGGGAGATTTTGGAGGCCATCTGGTCCAGCCTTCTGCTTGGATCAGGGTTAATCTCAAACTGGATCATGTCACCCAGGGATCTGTCCAACCAAGTTTTGAAAAATCTCCAAGGACAGTTTCCCACAGTTCTTGAACAACCTGTTCCAGAGTTTTTCAGTTCCCTTTGTGCATTGGTTTTTTCCTTCATTCCCATTGTAATTTTCTTTCTGTAAATTGTGACTGTGACTTCTTTCCTTTCACTGTACACTCATGTGAAGCATCTGTTTGCATTTTCTGTAACTCCCCTTGAGGCAAACAGATACCCTCTCACCCTTCAGACCCAGTTTCCTCAGCTTTTACAGGCGCATCAAGTATTCCAGCCCCATCCAAATCATGGTTTCCTTCCTCTGGACTCTCCAGCTTTTAAGTATCTCTTTTGCATCAGTGAACCCAAAACTGGACTACGGACAAACCTGCACTAGGACTGAGCAGAGGGGGATAATCACCTCCCTGGAGCTGCTGGCCGTGCTCTGGTTTCTGCAGCTGCCTACACAGAGCCTTCTTTGCTGCAGGGAGCTCGGCTGGCTCATGGTGAGCTGTCTGCCACAGCCCACAGAGCTGCTAGGGTTAAACTCACTGACAGACCAGATGAAATCCTGGAACAACAGGTGAACAGCACTTTTACCTATGTGTGATTAAATTAATTTAACCCAAAAAGCATTGAACTTTGTTTCTAGCTTTTTAGGACAAATATTAAAATCTGATAAAAAGAGATCCCTATTTGTCTTGGCTAAGGTGGTAAAATGCTTCTGATATCGGAGCAGCTATGTCAGGTCAGAATCTGACATGATATGCTGAATAGCAAAGAGGCAAAAAAAGGTAATACATTATATATTAGAAAACGTATACTGGAAACCATTATTCTATGCTTGGAAAGCTCTGGGCATTTTTTAAAACGATGAATATCTCTGCTGTTTTCAGAGATGATTTAAACCAAAGTTTAGTTGCAAGCTGTAACTTGAGACTGTTGTGAGTTATACCACTGTTTTATTATTCTTAATAGCATCAAGTCAATCCAGAGATATTTCATCCTGCAATTTTCTTCTGATATGAAAATGCATAATGTTAATCTTTGTAATACTTTATAAACTGACCATAAACCAATGTTTATGGTCAGTTAATCATTGTATTACTTTGCTTTAGGTAATTTAGTACATTACCATAATGTAACAATCTACTTAATATAAATTTTAAAGTGAGCACAGTGCAAGTTGCAGGGCATTAATATATTATGTTTTCTAACCAGAAACTCAGAAGCACAGCTAAAGTTGTGCTTTAGATGCAGGTCAGATATTTTCTGCTTCGGGTGACTTAGTGGTTTGCCTAGGGAATGTTGTGATTTTATGAAAGTCACTACATTATTTTTTTTTTATAGTGTGCCTTACAGTTCATTTAGAAGTCCCAGCAGGATTGGAGCAACCATTGCAATAATCATGACACAAGAACATCATGTGTGAAAACCTACCAGGGCAACAGTCTGGATACATTGCAGGGTACTGTTTCCACCAACACTGAGGCACGTCCGATCCCACTGAATCCAGAGGAGATTTAAAAGCTGTCATTGGGAGTTCAAATGTAAGGCATTAATGCTAACACATGATGACATTATTGATTACAAGAAAAAATAATACAGTAGGTGGAGGGTGATGCAAAAGTAATAACCTGTGATTTTGTAATTTCGTTAATTTAATTAATGATTTTTTAAACATTCTGTGTATAGTTAGATGGTGAGTTAAATATAATGAAAATTGGTGGGTCTCACCACCAGCAACTTCCATAAATTGTAAGAGACACCTATGCTCCTTAAAGGACAGATGAAACAAAGGTAGATTCCAGCCAAACACGAAGAAACCTTCCACAGTCCAAAAAAGAAAGTAAGTCCTCCTAATGTCATGTCAGAACTTCAATAGTAGGGACAGTTATTTTTCATTTGGTATTGTACGATTAAAGTTCTGCGTACATACAGAGACTGCTGTCTCCCTCCCTGAGAGAAGAAAAATATTGTCAGAAGAACAGAGATAACCTGGACATGAGAAAAAGTAAAGGAATAAGATTAAGAATTTAATGATCTAAGTTTTCTGGGTCAGATTACCACTGTGATTAGGGATTGGGTAAGATTGCTTTATCACCATTTTCAACTCTTAGGCTCCAAATTTTAGCTAACTGCCCTGCTTTAAAGAAAGGACTGTATTATATGTCTCAAGAATGTTCTTCCTTCCTTATGTAGTCAATTAAAACTAGTATTTTTTTGTTGTTGTTAATTGCTCCTATAATTTGCTCTATACATAATCTGATACATAGTGTGCTCACAGGTCTGCATTTTAGCTTGAGGTATCTTCATCACATTTCACGGTGATGGAAGTAATTTGTTCATCTGCAAAGCTGAGACTCTGTTGAAGCTCGAACTGTTTGCATTAAAAGAGAAGGACATGGCAGGAAATGGATCCAATTTCTGACTGCTGAATGGAAGGGAATGAACTTTATGTATTGGGCTTAATTGTTGAAGGCATGACACAACCAAGAGTCATACTTAATTATGAAGGATAGCACAATGATGTTAATTTAGTTTTTCAAAGAAATACCAATACTGCACATAGAAATCAACCACTTTTCACAGAAATAATTACTGCTGGGTCTTGACTACTCTTTAGCCCTGAACAAAGCCAAGCAGATTTTTGCATTGCCTTAAAGTAAAGGGAAAGGCAAATTGTGGCTCAGAGAGACTGAGTCTCCTGGCTTTCCCTTTCAGTGCCTGAGCTCTTACATGCTGGTGCAACTAGGTCATACAGTGCAAGATTCCCTATTGTGGTTATTCTTTTTATTCACCTCTTACAGCTCCCCTGGGTATTAGCAATAAAGGAGAGTTTTTATTCCTTTTTTCTGCCTCCTATCCTGCATAGCCATGCAAACTGGGTCACAGTTTGGACCATAATTTGTAACACATCTGCGGATCCCTGCAACACTTTATAATCTACATATGTTCAACCTGCCCGGAACTGTATAAACTGTGCAAGCATTTTATTTGGGAGTAGGGAGGGAGCAGTGCAAAGTGAATCGATAGTCCTTTTTTTAAATTTCAATCCTGTAAGAGAAGAAAAACAATTAATGGTTTCATTATAATCATATTTACTGCATTTGTGTCACTGCATAGCAACATCAACAGGGCTGAGATAATCAGTATGATTTCATATTTTATTCTAATGAGATTACATTGAAGTTTAACCTCTGCTCTGATTTCCCAGATTCATTGTATTTTATGCTATGTTATTTACATTATTTTGCAATACATTTTGCTGTGAGTTACTATGTCTCCAGAATTTTGAGTGTAGTTTTTCTTCAGAAGGTTTCTCTCATTTGATTTTATTCATATGAAATAATATAGCTTTCTTGACTGTTTACATTGACAGCTCTCTCAGGCATTTAATTGTATATATATTGTAGTCTCTTAAACAGTTATTTAATTAGATTAATAAAAAGAAAAAGTATGTTAAAAATTAAACACTTACATGGAGAATGTTTATTACAGGCTAGGCACTGTTTTACATTTCTTATTTTTACTTTATGATGATCCATTTCTTCCCCCTCTGACCCTGGTTATGCATACTACTAAATGGCATAAAAGGAAAGATTTTGTGAGACTTCTAAACAGAAGTGCAATTGGAATGGGACATAAGCCCTAACTTGAAATATAATTTTACATAGAGTCCAGTCATTCAAAGTGTGGTAGTGGAAATATTTCAAATATATCACATAATACAAGTCAAAGAGGATGGCTTCAAAAGCCTGGACAAAAAGGCTATGCTAAATGCACTTCATCATTCTTTTGCCTCTTCCTCTCATACATTCATGTCAACATAACTGAAGACATTGTTAGTCTTTAGCTGACTGCACTTGTACCAATAGGACTTTTTCAGGAGGATCTGATTTCCTTCCTAGATTAACTTACCCATTTTACTGCTGCGTCTGAGCTGCTGGGCATCCCTGAAGTGGCTGCAGCGTCACTGTTTACTTATCTTTAACCCCTGGTGTGATGCTTTGGGGTCTACCCACAGCAGAACTTACTGAGAGCTAAGAGGACTTACCTGATATGCTTTGTGAAGACTGAAAATTTATCCCACAGACTCATGGTAACAAATCTGCTAGTGATCAGGGCCAAATAAAATCTCACATGCCTGAGTAACCAGAGAGCATGGAAATGGAATTGGTTGGAAAAATACTTTAAAATGAAAGAGATATAACTTTTTTAGAAGTGGTACAATTCCTTATGGGAGATGGAGATTTAATTTTTGATTTAAAAATAAATCCCCAAGTTTTCCAGCAAAAGAACAGTTTAGACAAAGTGTTGGAGACTAAACACTACCGTGAACAGGTTTAACCCAATTCTCTGGGCAATTTTTTGTGGTACACTACAAAATACCACAAAATATTTGCATCATTCTTCAGAAGGCTGTGAAAGGCATTCTTGGAGACTGAGAATCAGTCTCCATGCAGAGAAAATGGCCTAATCCTGCTATCCCTAGAACTGAACAAAGAGCAAACTCTGCCCTACATCCTGCACTTGCTGCTGCACTGTAGAAACAAAGCTTGCCTTAAATAATCTGAGTTCAAGATAGTCAGATGGCACATGCATTTTTACATAGAATTACTGGCAATTAAAAGGAAACACTTCTACTATAAAAGGAAGCTCAAGAGAGGTGACCTGGTCTGTCTGCTACATGCTAGTTACACATAACTAGTTTTATATAACGAGTTATGTACAAAAATTTTTGAGTATTTGATAGATCACTTTATATTGGCTTCAGATTCATTACTAAAAAAAGAGATTAAATAATCCAGAGTCTCTTAAAGTAGAAGAGACATTAAATAATCAATCAAAATGGATCCTTTTCTCTGGAACATCCTATATTTATATGACAAGAATTTTTTCATCTTTATATGTATTTTTACTGATACAGGATTCTCCCTACCATCCTGTCCCCACAAAAACTCTAGCTTGTTATCTAGAAATCGTCTATCTGTCTATGCATTTCTGGTCTTTAACAGCTGATAAACTGTATTCTTTCTCCAAAGCATACTGGTGGAGCAGCAGTTGTTGCCTAGGAAGACCTGCCCAGTGAGAGCACTGGTTGTGGAGTAATCATCTCGTTTCTGTTTCTGATACCTCTCCCACTTAGGCTGTCTTGTGTAGCCTTATATTCAACACTGAGCCGTGCCACACGTGCTTTGTGCTTGGTGCTGTATGTTTCTTTTTGCATTTGTCCCAAATGTTTCAGCTGAGCTTTCTGTTCTTGGTATTCTCTTTGTGGGTGAAAATTTCAGCTGTAATAATAATGTCTTTTCCAAAACCAGGGTTTGCATAAACAAGGGTGAATTGTTCAAAACATTTGGATAAAAAATTAGCATCACTCCATCTTGGAAAAGGCACTTAAAATTTCTGAGGAGTTGGGAAGGGCTGAGTTTTTTGCCATCCATAGAGAATTTTTGTCCCAACACATTGAAGTGTGAAGCCAGAAAAAAAAAATTGTTTGTAGCTGCTCAGTAGCAATTTGCTAGAGTTTGGCAGCAAAATTATCCTAATTTTCCAATCACACTGATCTTCCCAACTTTTGTGTGGCAGCTTGCACACCACCACAAAGCTGAGGTATTTTGTTACCCTAAGATATATTATTTATTTTAGAACAATATCCCTAGAGACACATGACATTTTACAAGATGAGGAAATGAGAACAATAACAGTAGGAAAATTAAGATGATTCTTCTTTTTTTTCCCTCTTTTCTTCCAGCACATCTCTTAATGAAAATTATCAAATCCATGGTACCATCCTACTGTGCTCAACTGTATGAAGGAATTTGAATGTACAAAACTGCATTTTTGGGTCCTGGGAGTAGGATGTACAGAATGAAACCAGCAATGTACTTCCAAATAAAAGCAGCAGCTCTATTGGAAGAATATTTTTCTAGTTCACTTTGCAAGATAAACCCTTCCCACTTTAATACAGTAAGGTTTAAGTCCACCTTCTATATAATGCAATGAAAATAGACACAATTTAGTAAAAAGAGAATTTGTCTTACTGTATTTCATAACTGCTACATATGTGTCTGTGTGTTTGTAAATACAATTTCTCAGTGTCCAAGAATTAAATCCTTGCCTCATAATGCTAGTAATAATAATAATAATAATAATAATAGTGGTGTCCTTACATTCTATGGAAAATAAAGATGGTCTATTACTTTCATTAGGCACTGGTAAGGGAGTGTGCACAGGTCACAGTATGCAAGCTATTAAGATTGAAGGCGTCTGCACAAACAGCCTTGACTGCTTTTTAAAGGCTAAGCTGCACAATTTGTCTTTCATTAAGAGCTGTTGTGCAGTTTTGTGATTCGTAGCCAGCTCAACTGAGCTTCCAGAGTGTGTACTTCTATTTTGAGATCTTGTCAATAAACAAATAAGACATATGCTTCAGTGAGTCATCTGAGCAGAGCAGACTATCACAAGAATCAGTTGACCTGTACTTCCTTCCTGCTACTGAATCGTTCTCTACCTTTTCTTGTTAGCACAAAGTGTGTCCCTGTACACATCACAAAACAGAGAAGCCAGGCAGGGGAAGACAAGGTCTCTTTCATCCATATGGGTTTATTTGTGTTCTGCTGGCACCGTTATAGTCATACAGTAACCAACATAAATTTTTAGTTTTATTATCACCTCTAAAAAGAGACAGAAATGTGAAAATTGAAGCCAGAAGGTTTGTATCACAGGATTAATTAGGCAGGGCCAAGTGGAGTCACACTCCTCCTGGCAGTGAGTGCCTCAAGAAGGTGCCTGCCTTCAATTACGGAGTGCACAAAGCAATTAAAAACCCTGTTTCTTTTTCCTGGGGTGTTACTTGTTGAGAAATCTTTTTTTCTTTCTTTTTTCTTTTTTTTTCCTTTTTAATTCTCTGGAGATCTGAACTGGTTTGAGGTGTAATCTGCTAGGGTAGATATTCATGAAAAATTGATTTAGCTGAAACCTAAGTGCAATAGGTTTAAAACAAACCTGAAAGGAATGAAGAGCATGTTTCGTGGCCGAAATTTTATTGGCCATTTTTTAAATAGACACACACATGCACAGAAGACCAGATAATTAAGAACCCAGACATTATGGATCTCCAGGAAAGAATTTTGTCACTGGGACACATGAATCAAATCAGCCAGCTACTATGCATTTCCTTAAGCCATACAGCACCCTTGATTAACCTTTTCCTGAGTACTTTATACAGATATATGGAAGTTTCTGAATGGCAGGGTTGTGTGTACGTGTCAGTTTTAAACACATGTTTCAGGCAGCCGTATTCCATGGTCCATTGGAAACTGGTACTCTGCTTCACCTGTACCTAGTTTACAGGATGTGATAGCCTTTCTCTGGATTTATGAGCCTCTTTGCTCTCCTGGTGTTACCAAGAGCTTTACCACCATCACTGACTCTGACCCTTTGTACCAGGACTCCACATCTGATTTTGTGCACATTGGACCTGCACATTAATGCTTTTACCACATTCCTTTCAAACACCCAGCTAACTCCTTCCTCTCCTGTTATTTCCCATGACAGATAAATAATTCAAAGTATGATATAAAGTATGGTGTATATCTGGTTTGAATAGTGCTCTATCAAGACGTGCTTCAGCTATAGCAATGACCTCATACTTCCTGTTGAGTAGGGAGAAGCAAAGAGATATTTAAATCAATAGAATAAAGGAGCCATAGCAGTGGATATTGCAGTGCATGTGAGTTTTCTTCACAGGTATTATGTGACAAAAAATGTATGGTAGGACATTAAAACGATGTAAAAAATGACCATTGGTTTATTATTTTTTCTAACATTGGAATGCCTATATTCCCAGGCTTCCTCATTAATGTTGCCTAAGAAGTAATTACATTTTTGAACAAAAAAGTAGTGGGTAATGGAGATTTTTTTTCTCCCATTGTGCACTTTAATTTTATTATTCCCTTGTTTAAATATAACTCACAGAAGAATGAGAAAATTCTTTATAAAGGTCATTAAATAAATGCTGCTGGAACAAATCTTTAAACAGGATCATCACTGAAATGGGAAGTTATGCATATGGAACACTTTTACTTGTAGCACAGATTAAACAGTTGGCAAAATAAAGCTTTAGATTGCCAGACATTATGTGTCACTAAAAATCAATTCTGACAGATTTTATTGAGGCTTTTACCCATATTATTGCTGCTATATTTTTTTCAGATAAAAAAAAGAGGAAGAGGATTGACTTTTTCATTACGGGTCAGCCCATTTGGCAAAGGCCATCCTGTCACATGGCACACTTTTATACCCATTTTGATTTAGTGGGCCTAGTATGTTTATCAGTGGTGAATGTCAAGATGACAATAGTTTCACATTTCTGAGCCATTGCCAGAAGAACTCTGACACTTTTTCTTATGATCATTTCAAGATATTTTAAAAAGCTTCAGCAGTTCCACTATTCACATGAAACAAAACACAGCAAAGACTTTTTTCTTTCTTTCCCAAAGTTATTTTTCATTTGCTTCATGAACCTTTAATAACTATTTCTTAAAATTAACTGGCAACTAGGGGATAGCAGAGCAGTACTCTTTTGCTTTATTTAATGTCTTTTCACAGGTATAAAACCATAAATTTAGTGCTAGTGGATTTTGGAGTTAGGCTGCCATATGTCACATATATTGTTTTCTTCAAAAAGTCATATACATTTGTACATACAAAGTCCAGTATTTTTATAAAAAGCCTTCAATTTTCACATCATTTAGGGGGATACTTATGCAATTTATTTAAGGAGATTTTTTTATATATATGTATATATACATATGTATATAAACACACACCAGGACAGTCACAGAAGTATATAAAATAATACATTGTATTCGGATTGAAAATCCAATCCTGGTATTAACTGTCATTTGTACTGCAAAGAGTAGATAGGATTCAGTTGCAGCACCTTTAGAAATAATTAGGAAAGGCTGTTACATTCTTAGTGCAGCTACCTTGGACCCTGCTGCCATATGATGTGTCTGAGGCCAGAAGTTTTGAGGTCTACAGAGTGAGAGTCATACTGCTAGCAAAAAGACTTATAATAGTCTGAAAAAACACCAAAGAATCAACAGCTTTACAAGTGTTTTAGGATATTCACTAGCAAATAACAAGCTGAAAAATAGGCTGCGATTCCTCTCGTGGTAACTTTATTCACCACTGCAGGTGGGTCAAGAGTGAGCTGAATGTGGTGTGTTTCAACCACCAACACTGAAATTTGTCTTTATAAAGTATCTCTGTACTGGGAACTGAGGCTTCATTGTGTGCAAAAGATCAGTCCTGCTGGTTTTAAGAAATAAGAAACACATTTTTGAGGCATCCTGGTTACTTTTGATTATCTTTCCTCCTCTCCTTAAGTTTTCTTTGTCTAGTCTTCAAGACAAGTTCAAAAGGCTCATTTGGTTAAGATGGCAAAATAAGGTAAGGATAAAATCATTAAACTTCTGGCTTTGCTTGGTCTCTCTGGGCAAAGGCAAAGGGCAGAAGTCTCAAGTAAACAAATATGTCATCAAACTTCCTTTGAAGCCTCATACTAAAGAGATTTTAAGAAAAATAATTAGGGACAAAAACTAAATAGCATAAACCAAACAAAAAGTGAAGCATTTTGGGACTCAGTTCCCATTTTGATTGAGGGTTCATGCTTATGCTTTGTGATTTTTTCTGGATATTAAGATTATACAGATGCTCTTCCTAGGCATTGCACAGACCACAGGAGCCACCAGATTGCAGACTGACAGGCTGGCCTGTTTTGAGCCCTGCTGTGAGCTGAACTCCTCTGTGAGAACCCTTGAGAGGAGCAGGGGAGGCACTGCTGGAGCCCCCTTACTGCTCCTTCCTGAGAGGCCAATAAGCTTCCATTATTGCATGTGTGTGTGTCTTTCTTTTATGCTTCATATTGCACTATACAGCATTATACAACTACAATATGTGCATTTATCTACCTAAAGGGATAGATATTTTTCTTTTGAATAGCATTCACAAAGTCAGGCTTCATATAGGGATTTGGTTCATTTACACATAGATGAACTTTATACAGACATGTTGTAAGACCAAATTTTTTTTTAGAAACATTTTTAGGAGGTAGTGACAACAATGGTGTCAGATTTAGCACCTGTTCTGTTTCAAGCAGGAGTGCTACATGTGGTTATTGAGGAAAAAAGAATACAAAGAGTAGAAGTTTGAGGTGTGAGACTGTTCAATGAGAGATTCTCCCGGGTTCCTTTATTACAAATATTGACAAACACTAATTGAAATCCTTAATAATAAAAGGAAGATGCAATATTGGGAACAGAGACATTCGACTGGAATTTTGTAGAGATGTAAGTCAGGCAAAACTGCAAGATATTCTGCTAAAAGCAAATTTTTTTTTAAAAGTAACCAATGTGCCCATTGTCATTTTAGGGGCTATTTTAGAATAAAAGTAATTGTACTTGTATCTTTCCTATTCTTTCTTAATTTCAGTAGAAAAATTTTATTATGATTATTTTTGGAGGATAAAGTTCAGTCTTGACTTGGAGTGTCTATCATACGAATTAAAGGTCGTTATGAACTAGGAATTCTCCTGTTTGTGTGCTAATAGCATCCAAAGTTGTGATTACTTCCAGAAATGTTTTTCAGGATTTCACCTGCGTAATAACATTTTCTTCTGCCTTTTTTTTTCCTTTTTTCAGAGAGGAAAAGCAGCACTGTGAGAGCATAAAAAGCAGGTTATATAAGAGTTTATACTAAGAAACACACAGAGTCACCTAAGAAGTTATTTAATAAATAGTACACCAGATTGGAAAATTTATTTCTAAAACAAGGGGAATTTCAACAAATTTCAGAAACATTTGTTTTGAGACAATAAGATATGACATATCTGCCCATCAGTGGAGTGGAGGGAATCATCCTTAGTCAGTCAGTATGAGTAAAGGGAGATACAAGGATTATTCAATTCTTTGATGGATAGGCAAGATATTTTTCAGTGTTTCCTGCTTTTGGTTTTGTAAGACAGAGTCAAATCACATAATTTGTCAATCATCCACTTGTAGGACTGGCTTATTATTTTAAAGTAAATGTAAAAGGTAGACATATCTTTGTATCTGTAGAGTCCAGTCAGAGCACATGTTCTTCCATCACCTACCCCAAGGAACATTTAGCAGTGCACTCAGAGGTGTTCACCTACTTGAGCCATAGTTTATGATGTTAAGTGGTGACTAACACCACATATTAACTGTCCATTGTCTGTTACCACCAATTTAAATTCTGGGAAAAGTTGCCTTATAAATGAACATCCTCCTTTGGCTTTTATATAAAATACTACTACTCTAATAATAATGCAAGTCCATCATCTTTTAATAAATTAAACAGGACCTTCATTCTCCTTTAATAGCAATACAGGAAGTCTAAAACTTATTCTTAAGCCCTTAAATTTAGGGGAACACTAAAGTAAATGCAAATTCTCAAACATAATAGTATTTCTGGTCAGCTACATGGAAAATTTCACTAAATGGCCAAGGTAGGAGACCACAGTTTCTAACTAGATCCAAATAGGTCAACACTAGCTAATAAATTTTGATTGACTGGTTGTTCTTTGGTGGGGAATGAACAAAATGAAGTGCCATGAAAAAGAGATATGCAATAAACTAAAACTGCAGCATTGGTTTATTCTCATATAATGTGTGTGTGATGGATTAAAAAA
The DNA here is from genome assembly GCA_013400955.1 of Drymodes brunneopygia. Taxonomy (NCBI): domain Eukaryota; kingdom Metazoa; phylum Chordata; class Aves; order Passeriformes; family Petroicidae; genus Drymodes; species Drymodes brunneopygia. Next base: position 443,769 of record VZTZ01014537.1, read on the forward strand.
TAATAACAACTTTCTCCAAGATTCTCATCAGAAAAATCAATTTGACGGAGACACAAGGATTTTTTATTACTATTTTTAAGCAAAAGCCTTATTGACAGGAATTTGTTTTGTAAGAAAATACCATATAAAATTATGCTCCGCAAATAAATATCACAAAGTGGAGGTAAGTGTTGTATTACGCATACTTCTCAAAAGGCAATTGAGAAATCTAGTCATGACACACAGAAAATGTCCATATTTTGTGGTTTCCACCAATAAAAAATTTTAACAGAAGATTTTTAATGCATTTACTCAATAAATAAAAATAAATACAAATTTCCAAGAGACACAAGAACTTATAACTCATCTGATACACAGATTTCTATTTTTTATGGTTTTTAAAAAGCAAAACACACATGGAAAAAATCTCCCCCCAAAACACAGCAACTCTAAGTTTTGTATATCTTGTAGGACAGAGTCACAATTTCCAGAGGACAGAAAATGAGTTCTTTATTAAAGACTATTGCATATATCTGTTTTCTTGTAGCTATGAAAGTATAGTTATTATGAAACCATCCTATAATAATTAATGGGGGAAAAGAAGCAATCTTAGAAATTATTTTCACAAGCTGATTTGGGGAAATGTAGAATGATTATATTTTTGAGGGTAAAATAATTACTTTTTGAAGTAAATAAAAGTATTACTGCTGATTTGAAAAGTACAGAACTTTGAAATATTTTTCAATGAATTAAATTATATTTACACTTTTAGATATCAAAGAAAATTGAGGGAGATAATGCAAATGTATTTATGGGAGTTTCAAATGCAAAAACACTCCACCTCAAAGGCATAGTAAGTTTTTTCCATCCCTTATGCATTACTGAGATTTATGATTTCTTAGGCTGATTCCTTGGAAACACATGTAAGCAGAACTGATTTAACCAATATGTACCTATAACCTAAATGTATAGAAAGAAACGTGTTTTCCCTTTTTGCTATATATGTTTTCCACAATTGCAATAGTGTGCTACAGACATTGTAAACTGTGTTCATGAAGCCTTGGATATTGCTGTTTGATACAATTTCTTATAATGGTTTCACTGCAGTTATAAGTATTATTATTTGTGTCTTACTTGATATGATGCAGAGAGATTTTGTCAGGGAGTTTTGTTTCTTATTCTGCAGCTGACTCTTGACTGGGCTGAGGAATCTGCTTGGAGAAGTGTCAGCCTCAAGCAAGTTTTCCCCACAGTGGCAATATTTGCATTCTCCTTGGAGCACACTTAAAGCCTGGCTGCCCTTTCTATCCCACTGCCTGGAAAGGTACTAGCTGTACTGCAGGAAAAGATCATGGGGCACGGGACATAGGGCAGCTCTGGCCCTTTGTCTTTGGACAGTTATACCCTTACTTTCAGTGTGATTTGGGTGGTCCTGGAGGTTTCAGCTCAGCAAACTCCTCTCCCAACTTGTGGAAGTTGTGCTGATGTGAGGCAGACAAAAGAGTCAGGATCCCTTTTAGAAGGCTGCATAGTGGAGGAATCACAGGGTAAGGAGCAACAGGTGTCCACACTACTGCAATAGTGACATGCTTGACTTTAAGCACAGGCATAATGTCAGTTATTTACAAATAAGTGAATAATAGGAATGGACATTACTGTTGTTTACGAGTTATAGAGAAGGAGTTATTTTATTTGTGTTGTGTAATAGTTCTGCTTTATTTCAGAGGTTTTTTTTCTTTTCATGACATTTCATCACTTCTCATTTCCCCCAAATTAAATTGTAAACCAAAGTGTTCATTCTTTATTCCAGTCCCACAGAAAAAAAACCCCACCAAAATCCCTGTAAAATAAACATTGCTTGTATCTACATAATCCATAGATTTCAATGTACAGTTTATGCTTTTTAGTACATAGTCGTGATGCATTGGTAGAAATAAGCTCAGTAAGGTTGACAGCAGAACAAGAATATTGTTTAATGTGCAAACAGATAAAGCTGGATATAAAGTGTTTGAAAATAATTATAAATTTTTTCAGATAAAACTTAATTCCCTAATTTTCATTCACAATAGGGAAAACTAAGGAAATACAAAGTAGTAGAAGATGATACATAATCTTCTGAAGTGCTAGCATGTTTTCATCATCGGTTGTTAAGACTTTAACTCAGAACATGTTCCTAGTTTAGCTAAAAAGTCACTGTACACCTTCATCCATGTCACATAGGATTATTCTGCTGTGTGACACAGATGTCGTTGAAAGCTTCCAGAATATGTGAGATTACTTTTGTTCTTTAGACAATTAACAAGATTTCTGTCTTACCTTCTGTGACAGTTACAGAAGTACTGAACTTATCAGAGGCAGAATAACATAAACCTTCATTTTATGTGAGCCTTCATTTTATCACGATGCTCTCAAACAGGAATATTTTTCCCTTCTTTTTGCTTGAACAATTTCACTTAGAATAGTTTAATGTCAATGCTTATATCAAGCAGACCAAAATAAATACCAACATTCAACAGTAAATCAAAGAAATAAAACAAACTAACAAGCAAAAATAAAACAAAACAAAAAAATTAAAATTGGCAACAAATGGAAACACATATTTCGAATATTTCCTATTTTGAAGACTACTGGTACCTGGAATATAATTTAAATGTCTGCCATAGCACAATTTGAAATTTCAGCAAAAAGACTTCAGGAAAGTGACAGCAAAGGCACAGGAATATTGATGTGCAAAACGAATTACATATATATAACTTTTGTAAAACACCCTCAATATAGTCCACATAAATTGGAGTCTGAACCACCCATGGTATTCTCTGAACCAGGTAACCTTAACTTAGCCTCTTGCACAATGTAAGTACAAGGATACTGTAGGAATGTTAGGTTCAAAGATATAATTCAGGAACTTAAAACATGGATGTTTAAAGAGAAATAGTAACTACTTTTAGCTGAGAAAACTCTCTTCTGGAGCACTCTGCTGATTAACAAAGCTGTCTGTGAAATTCATGATGCCACCAGAAGATCAGAATAGCAGAGGATAAAATGTCCATTCGGAGATCAGAAAATTGATTTTGCTGGCTAAAAAAAGTCTTTTCTCCACTGAATAAATGTATTGTGAAATTCATTAGAACTGAGTTATATTCTGCAAGCACAGTCTTTTTTTTTTTTTTATACCAATTAGTATTTCATTTTAATTGCACACCAGTAGAACTCCTTGACAATGTATATAAGCAGGCCCACGGAAAGCTGAGAGAGACACTAAAGACCATAACTTCTGTCAGAGATAGTGCTGCTGTTATTCAGGGTTTTTTTGAGTCCTATGCAAAGTTCTCAAAAACTTGGAGAGTATTAGAAGCATCTGTCCTTTATTCTCCTTTTAAACTACTGTGGCTGAGAAAGTGATTAGAGATGGACAAAAATGTTCTTCTGCTTGCAATATAAAGCACTTGCTTCCCTGGCTCATTTGTTCTTCATCACAGATTGGCATCTTGTCCATAGGGGCTTTAAATATGTCTGTTGGAAAAGATCAAAATGCTACTCAGTGATGAAATCTAGTACAAGTATGGTATAGTTTCTTTTCTTCCTTACGAACCCTTTATATTGAAATCAGCACTTTAAATTCCAGGCAAAGTTTAGAAGCCACTAAAAGAGAATTCTTAAAAAGAAAAATAAAATAAAAACTGAACAGTCTGCTGTCAGTAATATTGATAAGAATTCCACCTGAAATTATAACTTGTTTTCTTATATTCATATTTTCTTATATTCATATTTTCATATATTGCTTGAGATCTGAATGATATTTTTTTTATTCAGTGTTATAGCAGACCTTGAAATCATGCTGGAAAGTCTAGAAACAGCACAGTGGAGACAACATTATGTGTACATATATGTTATTCATTCCGGCACCATTTCCCATGATACACTCCAATCCAGCTTACCATGAGCAGGGCTCGGCATCCAAGAGGATCAGCTGTATCCTGTTATACCAAGGCATCCCTAGTCCCAGTCATCAGATGGGTGGGACTCCTCTCTTGCTCCTTCCCAATTAAATACCTGAGAAACAACTCACTGCTGACAGAAATCCAGTGAGAGACTACTGACTTCCAATGCCAAGAGAGGAGCCCAGGCAGACCTATGGCTCTGAAAATCAACAGAACTAGTTTTTGTAATAAATGTTATTTCATAACTGCAGCCAACCTACAAAGCCCTCTAAGTCTGGCACTGCACTGTTCTGTGTGCTTTTTTGACTTTTGGAGCCAATTGTTTGTGATGGTCTCCTAGTGACATCTACATTTTTTTCTGTATGGTGGAAGTTTGATTTGTCCACCTATAAATTAGGTATATTACTGGTTCCTATAAAAGCCTGAAGAGAAGCTACTTTCAAACTATACAAAATAACCTCAGTTTAAAGTACTACAAAACTTTGAAGTCTATGTATATGAAAATCGTGAAGGATTGAACATAAATTGCAAGTTGCTGCTTGGAGTCCTGAGTGATAGATTTTGGCTGAATGACTGAGTAAATGCAAACATTGCTGCATTTTCTGCTTTTAGTGCATAAGGGCTTAGTTCAGAGACTAGTTAAAATATCCTCACCAAGCACAGGACAGGATAAATTATTCCACCTAGAAGGATCATAAGGAGGTCCAGGTGACCCAGTACCCCTCATGTTTGTTTGGAGTGCTTCTTTTTCTGGGTTAGTGGTGCAACACCACATAGTCTTTTAGAAAATGGGTGAAGTAAGGAATACAAACTTTACAATATTCTGTAAGGTTCAACATGTGTCCTAAATAAAAAAATAAAAATAAAGCATTATTACTGTAAAATAAATAAATAAATATATTCATCTGTAGGGATCTCCAAGAACTTTGCATAATAAAATGGTAGCAAAACGACCTAAGTCTTGAGCACAATGGCTCATTCTTGGTTACAAACGTGCTGAGTTTTATGTAAATAAATCTGCAAGAATTTTAATGATGGTGTCTGTTCTGGAGAAGAGGATTTTTTAATTTTATTTGATCAATGTCAGAGAGTATAAAGCATCAGAACTATTATTTTTTATTAACTGTATCTGGCATTGGCATAAGCAGTCTACTTTGCCAATGAGTTGAGTGGGTAAAGAAGTAAGAAAAAGAGAAAAAATTTGTTAAACTTAGTAAAAACTTCATAATCTATGTATAAAAAGCTTCCCTTACTTGCACCTTTGTGTTTGAAAATATTTCGTAAAACCAAAATCCTGTTGATATTGTTCAGCTAAAAATAATAATAAAATCTCACACATGTAAGAGTTTCAATGTCTGGCTCATCACAATTTTAATTGTAAATCCCAGGAAATGCAGAATATGAAAATTAAATTAGGAAGTGCTCAATGGATTGCAGAGTAGTAAATTTTATTAAATTTCTTTACAAAATAACATTTGGAAAATAATTTAATAAAAAGCTGTATATGCCTTACTAAGAAACAATGAAAAAGGTTCAAGCAGTTTTTAGTATATCTAAAATATTTTTTTGCAATGCCTGTGGTCTTAGGCAAACATGGCTCAAGCAAATGTGAATTGATCAAAACCCATGTACCTTTAATCTAACACATAATTTATGTATAGATTACTGAAAATATAATTTATGACAAGCAACAGCATGATTCTTTAAAGCTATTTTATATGGGCACTCTTCATGACAATATAGCAAATTGTTAACAAGTCTTGGAGCGTTGCAATCTAGTGTTTGTCATAGACAACACATTTAATTTCAAATTTTAAAAAAAAGTGGTATTTCAAAACTGTATAGATATGTGTAGTATTCTCAGAAGAGTCATAACCTGCTGTCCATATCTGTTGTGCTGTAAAAATACCCATTTTATGACACAAGCAAAACATTACATTTATATGTCCTTTTTTCTTATCAATGTACGTGATATCTCCATACCTAAAACCATCTATTTTTCAATAGGTTGGTTATTGGAGAGACAAATCAGGAATCTTCTTGCATTTTTGCTTCTGTAGCAATGTTATGAACGAGGTATGAAAACCAAGAGAACTAGAAAAATACACATTTTCTATGTACTTTTGAATAACTGCAATGTTAGTTCTTATTGCTGAAATATGTAGGATTTTGACTATTTGCACTAATAGGATAAAGATTTCTGGGTTGACATGAAGACAATATTAAACCTGAATTTAATCATGCTGGTCCAATCAATATTGCAGTATTGTCTTTCCTATTGCAGTTTAATGAACGACAGTGACACCAGTATACCAATCTTCCTTTTGAGATAGTTATCGTTTTATAGGGCTGTTGCAATGTCCTCAGAGCAAGACCTCCAAATCCTCCTAACCCAAAATCTCTTCCACTACCAATCTGTGTCATATTTTCCGGAGTCACCTTGTCATTCCTACTGAGTGAACAGCACAACTAATTTGGACAAGAATTTTCCCCCAGATGAAAAAAATTTCTAGTGTTAAGTAGAAAAATCCCACTTTTTTTCTACAGGACACAGATCAGTACAAGACATTCAGACTCCTTCTGCTTTTGTTCATGAAACAGCTGGAACACTGCTTAGATTGATCCACTTGATTAACTTAATTAGTATGACTAATAATATTAATAGCAGAGAGTTGCCCAATACTACTTCATTTGTAACACTGTTAGTGGGTACACCCAGTTAATGAAATGTCTGGGGGAAAAAAAAAGTAAATCATGTAAAATCTTATTTTTAAGTCCCCTGACATTGCCAAGAACAAGAAAAACACATGAGACATCTTGCAGATCTCATCCTCATGAACTCAGAGTGATAGTTCTGAGGACATTGATGTCATCAGCTTGGGAGAGTGTCTCACTCCTCACTGTCCTAGTGCCTTACTTAATAGCCTGGATGCTTCTCTTTAATACAGCGGGTTGCCTTACATTCCTGAGGATCAGCAGATAGTGCAGGAAGGCTTTTATTTCATGCCTCATTTCCTCCAATATCCTTGGAATGACTTACCTCACTCACATTCTCCTGGCAGTTGTGGAAAAAGAAGAGAGTTGCAAATGAATTGTTATTTCCTGGATGTGTGTACACAGGTGTAAACATCACAGCACAAGGGATAGGGGCAGAATTTTTAACAACAAATGTTTCAGTGATGAAAATGGTTATCTTAGCAGCCCTCAGTCCATATGGGTGGGGTGGCCAAATGCCTGTTAATTAGCTGAGGGGGAGTTTTAGTCAGTAATAATGTGGTTCAAAGAAAAATGCAATTGATTTAATTAGGGTTAATTGGTGGCTCATCAAGGAAGAAGGTTGCTTGCCTTCTCTGCCCCAGAAAGGCCAAGATGCAGCTCCTGTCTGAGACACAGCTGAATTGTCTACATGTCACTCAATCAATATCTACATGACATTCAACATCTAAACACCAAAATGTTTTGAATATAACGTTCTCTTGTTCAAATGGGGGACATATGCACTAATCATATTTCTACTGTGGATCTGTCAAGTCACAAAACTTTTGTGAAAACTAGAGGAGTTTTATAAGGAAATCAGCTGCCTGCCAGTGAAATATGTTTTGCCTTAATAGAGTCACATGGTAAAGCCTAATCATTTGGAATTGAGTTTTGTTCCATTTTCACATTTTATTTTAAGAACATTACCTGGAAACCAGGCAGAAGATACAGCCAGCCAGTAAAAAAATTAATAAATTAAATTAATCTATAACTTTCTGTAATATAAAATGTATTATTGATCAGTGAATAAATATAAACAATATAGGCACCAAAGAGTTTCACAATGAATTTAAATTTAGAAACTCACATCTTTTTAAAATAACTTTCAGTCATAGTCTGTTCTCCCCTCCAACAGGCCATCCCAGCTTTCCATTATGATCAGTGGATGGTAGTACCTGAAACCACATCTTTTGCACAGCAAATTTGATTCAGTGGCAAGACTCCTCTCTTGCTGAAGAGGCAGAAGTTCCCTTGGAAGGTGGCACTCCTGGCAAAGAGCTTTTGGTCAACTCAGCTCATTCAAAAAAGTAACAAACATGATAAAAGGGCCAAGAGTTGTTATGCCTACTGGCCCTGCTGTCCCTAGTGCTGCTAAGAGGTTGGATATGGTAACTGACTGTTGCCTTTTTTTTCAGGCAGATGTTAAGTTCACTAAATACACACAAAGGCGAGCAGATGTGAGGCAGTTGTGTACATAAAACTGGAAAGCTGCAATTCATAGGAGGTTGCTCTTATAATATATGTTAGACTTGAACAATAACATTCCAGTATTGTTTAGTCCATGAGAATGGCAGGGCAATAGATAAGGGAAGTGGAGTAAAGTTTGTTTTCCTACAGCAGCATTGTGTGATGCATCTAAAGTTAGCTACAATGTGGAACTTCAGCCTTTTGGCTTTGACTACAAATTCAAAACTACCCTTAGAGAAAAACCTGTAAGGAAAGAAGATTTAGAAGCAAACAGGCAAAAAAAAAAAAAAAAAAAAAAAAAAAAGGGCAGACAAAATGTAAAACAGAATGAGCTCTGTTTTTCTTTGTCTCTTCTTCAGTCTTCCGCATCCTTTTGTATTCTGTGTTGAAACCAGAATCAACTATACAGTATTTATAGTGATGTTACTCTCCTGATAAAGTATTGCACAGGCTGTGGCAACAATCTAGGGCTCAGCAGGGAAGCTGTGAGACAGCTATTTTTGTAATGTTTAAAATTATACTAAATTAATAAAAATAAAATCTCCTGCTGGGCTTCCAGTTTTAAATAGCACATTGTGGTGTAAATTATCAGAGCATCAGGGTTCTGCTAATTTAGTACATATTATAACACTGAAGACAGTAAAAGATCATAGCATTTTTCATTTTAAAAACAACACTGTGAACTGGCTGAATAATTTCAATAGTTTATACTAAGAATGGCTAATATATGCTCAATGGGATAGAGGGAAATGGGAAAACTGCATATCATAATTTTTAGGGGTTTGAAGGTATAATTGTGTAGAACTCTGTCAGAGAGGATTCTGCCTGTTCTCCAGACTATGACCATCTAAATTACTAAATTATCACCTTCCAAAATTGGAATGGTACTTAAAAATAACAACTAAGCCTAATTTTGTATTAAAGCAAGATGGCATATTTCCAAAATAAAATACAATAAAGAAGATTGCTTTAGAATAACAGAACTTCCATTGTCTCATACCTGTATGGGAAACTTCTGCAAAGTAGTGCTGAAAATCCTACCACAAAGCACGTATTAGGTTAGTCAGTCATCAAACATTCTCCTTTTGAAATCATCCAGATAGTACCCACTAACTTAACTTACAGAGAAGGCATGAGCTGAAAGCATTTAGTCAGATGTTGGACAGCATGAAGTGCTAATGTGTGTGCAAGGCCAAGACCTAAGCAGAGTAAAAGAGAAAGGTGATGACACATGTTTCCAGAGAAATGATGTTGAAAATACAAATGTTCACTTGACAGTAAACCCACGTATTGTCTCCTTAGATATTTTTCCCCTACTACTGGAAAGTTCTTGTGGCCATTCATCCCTGGTAGAAAGGGATCAGAGTAATGGCAAGAAAAATGGGCCACTGGAAACCAAACTGTCTGAAATGCTTTGACAATGTTAGGCAGATTGATAACAGTATTAGTGTTTTGCAAGTACTTATTGCTGCCACCCATGGGTGGAGCTATGCCCAGAATAATGGCAACAGGACATTTGTGGGGAAAGTTCAAGCACGGCAATGGTCTGAGACTTCTCTTCCTCACACCAGTTTTTTCTCAGTCTGCTTTTAAAACTCTAGAAGGTGTGTTTGAAAGCACGGAAGACTTATGACTACTGCTAGCATTTGAGTTTGCTCATGCCAGACTATTTATTTTCAAAAGTACTGCTTGTTAAGTAAATAAAAGACAATATAATTTTGGCAATTACTATGTTTACAGGGAGCTGGAACAAGGTGAAAGTCACTGGCATTCTTGTTGAACTAGCTGATAAAATGTGACCTGAAATAATGTGTTACTAGTGAAGTCATGCAAAAAATCCCTAGACCCAGTACACTGAGACCATGTCCTCATGGTGAGGAGAGCAATATTCATACTGGGCTGTGGTAGTCTAATATGTGTGTATCATAAAATACTGAGCAAGCAAATAAAAGCAAGATAACTGCAACTTCTTGGGATGACTTTTGGAGAGCAGTTTGTCAAAATTTACATGCAAAGCAGCTCACTTCTTTTAGAAACCTTGAGTTTGAAATAAAACAACTTTTCAAGCCTGATCAGGTACTGTTTTGCTGGCTCACTTAGGTTTTCATAACGGGTGAGTTGATTTAGAACACCATTGAATTCAATAGAAAATCATAAAACTGAAATCAGTGTTGCTGTTGTAATGCAGAAAACTGACCAAGTTTAATAAAATAAAATAAAAATAATTTTATTTTATTCAGAAATTGACAGTATTTCAAAACTGGAATTTTTAATACAAATTGTAATGGTTGAATAAAAGCTTGGATAATGGCAAATAATTGATTAGCAACGTTTCCCTTTCCACCAATCTTGAGGCATCTCAGAGACTCACTTGGCACCTAGGAGAGCAGTGACTGAATTTTTGGTTTTCAAAATTATTTTAAATTATTTGAGTCTGGGTTTTCAATATTATATGTCAGTATAATGATCATTGTCTACACCAGATTCAGAAGCTGAGTATGAATGTTAATACTGAGTATATGAAAGAGCTCAACCTGATTTTCATGTCTTACTAGGCTTCCAAATCAAACTTTGTGATGTCAGATTCTGATTTACTAGCCAACATCAATGATAGAGTAAGAAAATCATATGAAAATTCCCTGGTTTTGAAGCTTCACCTTTCTGAACAGATTTCTTTTGCTACCACTCAGCAGTTCTGTACTTCCCTCCCAGCTGCTCGAGTGGGGATAAAACATTTTCCCCCCCTTCTCCACAGGACTTCAGGGAGGGTGGAGAGTTTTAGTCCATAAGATATCTCAGGAGTAGAGGCTATAAAGGTCACCTCTGCAGTAGTATGAACACTGGGAGAAAGCCATGACTGAGGCCAGCTTTGCTCTTGCTCTCTGGAGCAGGGAGGCTGTGCTCAGCCTGTCTGCTGAGGGCAGACTCCTCAGATGGGAACTCACTCTGCAAGACATACCATGCCAATATTGTGCCAGTGAGTGTGTTGATTATTAATTCATATGATAAATACAGTGCCCAAGCTGAGCTTATACCCTGCCTTTGTGCAATTTGTTAGTACAGTAAACTTAGACAATAGAAGCAGGCAAAAATGATGCAGGGAAAAGGACATGTAGATCCATAAAGCTAGTTAGAAATATATTCTCTTGACTCATATATAATTTTTCTCAGGTTTCTGTTGAGCCTCTATGAAGCCATGTTTTACTGACTCTCTTCCAGAAAAATCCATGTTGAAATAAGTGGCCATGCATATTTTTCTGGCTTTATTATTAAGAAAGTAGTATTCAGTATTAATAAATAAGTAATATTTAGATGGTGCTTGTTATACATTGGGTACAGGTGGAATATAAATATTGCCCCTATGAACACACAGAATGACAGGTTTTTGTATTTTTTATCAACCACAAATGCTCAAATACTCACAGTCTTGGCGGGGAAAATGCACAGATACATGAGGGAAGCAACTTGCACCTTATCTGACACACTGGAATAACCTGTCTGATGATATATTTTTATCTCTATTGAATCTAACATGGTTCTAAACAGACCTTTAGCTCAGATGTGTCCCACAAAGCTTAGTGTTGGAGGCTTCTGTTCACCCTGCAGACTGGTTGTCTGAGTTTTCACCATTATTCTGAAGCACATTTATTCTCTTTTTCAACCCTTTTTGTCACCCTGTTTCATTCCTTGTGCTGGCATGTATTCATATGGATTTTTTTAAACTGTTATTAATTACAGATGATGTTTCTTCTTCACACTTGACCGCAAAACCAGACTGAAATGGACATTTATTGAATGGAGATGCAATGTAGTGCACTACCAGTTCATGTGCTGCTCAGGCAGGTTTTGAGACCTTCCTTCCTTCTCTACTGATCCATAATTTATTAAGCTCAGGAGCTCTGTCAAAAAACTGAAGCTATAGCTCAGCAGCACTAATTGCCACTTCCATCATTAAAACTGATTCATTCTCTTTTGATGCAACCTAACCAAAGAATAACATGACAAAGAAATTTTACCCTCCCTAAGACAGGCAAATAGTTACCACTTCTTACAAGAAAACTCTTTCAAAAACTAAATAAATACAAAATTATGAACAACAACAGAGAACATTGGCATATCCCAGGGTTGTGAGTATGCCTACTTATTTAAATTATGATTAAAATATTGGGAGTAATAAGAAGGTGGCCACAATTTACCATTTAGAGAATTTTTTTCAAGACATCAACTTTGTTGCAAGGAGCCTGGGATCAGATGAATGGTGCTAAGAAAACACACAAGATTCTGGTTAGCCCATTTTCCTGGAGAAATGGAGGAATGAGGTTTCAAAATGCATTTCCAGATGCTATGTGGAATCACAATCTCCATGGAGATAGACTCACATGAGACATTTGTGTGCCTGAAATGAAGTACAGCAAAACACAGTTCATTTCTTTTATCAAGTGAAAAAGAGGCAGCTCATTTGTCAGGAACAAGTACAAGGCTCACAGGATTATTGCTGCTGTGACACTAGAAGCAAGAGTAAAACATTTAGATGAGCAGAGGTAGTAAAATGCTGTGGAAATTTGAGCCCGTCCAAGTGATCTAGAACCTGTTTGCAAAAGACAGATGTTTGTAGAATTTTGGCCAAGCGCCAAATGAACTAAAATTTTTGAGACATGGTGATAAAAATGGGCACTTGCTTTCTATATAGGCATATAGATGAAGGAAAAAGTCTGCTCTTCACCCAGCTTTCAAAAATAGGAAAGAGATGAAACAAACTGCAAAAATTAAAGACTAAATCAGAATTCAGTGTATATTACAAAACTTGAGAGAGGTGACATCATATTTGTGTCTTCTCTCCATGAAGGTTCAAATCCACAAAAGCAAAAGTAGGAAGCACAAGCACTGCAGAGGCAGAAATAATATTTGACTGGATTATTACAATAATAATTTACAATACTCTGCTGATAGCATATATGTCGCCTTGGTTTTACAGGGCCCCATAAGTTGTAACACTGTAGCTGTAGTTTCCCATGCTTTTTCTGTAAACACGGTCCTTGTTTTTCTTAACCGGCCGGGATTGTTTTGCACTTGTGGAATTGTTTTTCATTCCTTTCGCTGGGGTGGAGAAAGATGATTGACCATGTCTTTGTCCTGTAAACCTTCAGGGGTGTTGACCCTTTTCACCAATCCTTGATTGTCTTTAGAAACCTATAAAAATAGGTAAATAAAGAAGGGCAGGGCTTTTGGTCGGTCCTGCCTGGAGATGCAACTGCTGCTCTGAGACCCGCGTGTTTCTTCTGTTGCCAGCTGTGCAACACATATATTCACAAAATAAATGCTTTTACTGTTTGTTAGAATGTAGGAGAGTGAACCAAAAGTAAAGTAAAATGCTGTTTCATTTAAGCTAATGAGGAGACCAAATTTTAGAGACCAAATTTGTATTGTTTTTCCTCTCCAGAAACAGTGAAGAATCCATATTACTTTGTTAGGATATGTAATGTGATCATAACAACATGGTGATTAAATAAAGCTGAGCACCCATTTCAACTCTTCTATAACACTGAAAAAAGGAGAAAAAATATGTATAAATTAAAAAATCAATTCAAAATAATTACTGGATTCAAATGTTATTCCCTTACCTTGTGTGGCCTCCATAAGAAAGGGTATCAGTTCTGGAGTTAGAATTCTATGAGTTTGAGCTCAGGACTTTTCTCTTATGGTGGGATACCTAGAGAAGAACAAAAAACATGTTCAACTTCAAATATCGATATTTTCTGTTAATGTAAAGGAGAGTACTCTTTGGGGTTGTTTCTCTTTTTTTCTTTCTTTTTTTTTTTTCTTTGTTAAGTAGTTGAAAACTTGGGATTTCTAGGAAAGGCAGAAATAGCAAAAGCTTTACAAAGAAATCTCTGTCAAAATCCCTCCTTGATTACTTTGTCCCTGCATGGAAAGTCTTTTGTAGCTTTGTTTCCCTCAACTTGGTGGCCTTTTGATTTTGCCACAAACTGCGCAGCAGCCTCTGATCCTCAGGAACTCATTGTTTCTGCCATCTCTGAAGCCAGAGCTGTTTCATCATTTATCCTCTCAGTGGTTTCCAACCCTCTTCTTGAGCTGCAAATCCTGTCTTTGTGCTGTGACTCTGTCCTGTCCGTCCCCTCCTCTAATCCAGAAGTTTCCATCCTCAGCAGACCCAGTTACTCCCAGGGACAGCAAGACTGTCTCCACCTAGCACATCATGGCTTTTCTTTCCTCCCCGTGACTTACTCCGACTCAGCTTGCTTTACTTTTTCCAGAGATCACCCTCTGATGATTCCCTGGATCAGCCTCAGCTACCTGCCTCTTTCATAGCTTCCTGATGAGAGGTGCTGGAGCTATAAACTTAGCTGCCTAAAGCACAGGGAACCATCCAGGCACTGAAGGAGGTGAAGTTGCTGTAATTCTGCTTTCAGAACACTAAGATAGGGAAAAGGTAGATAAATGTCTAGAAAAGCAAAAAGGCAGACAAAAATCATAGTCCTTTCACAGGAAAGACTAGTGAACACCCACACCCTTACAAAAGTACAAGACAAGAATAGTTTCCTTAATTTTGAATTGTAGAAAAGAAAATAAAGTCAATCAGATACTGAAATGCTAGGCTTGGCTTTAAACAGCACGCAGTCCAGAGCAAGATTCTCACAATTTTTCTATTGTAAGGGATTGTTCTCACAAAACAAGGAAGAAACTTTGTATGCTCCTATTAAAACATTCACAGAGAGCGCTTGCTATAGTTACTAGCATTCAAGCCTAAATATTGGAATACACCTAGACCAAATAAGACTTAGTTAATGGATGCATATCCACAAAGTCCAAAATATTCTTAGTCACATGTCATTTGAGACCAAACAAAATATTCTGCAGGTTACCCTTTTCTAAAAGCAAATTTCATACTGCCGTTTGCATTCCTGCTCTGTGTGCCAGATTTGATGACTTCTGAGGGAATGCAAGTATATAAAGATGAGCCATATTTGCACCAAAAGAGATAATTAAAGAGAGGAAGGAAATTAAAAAAGAGAAAAATACACTGCAAATTTCAGAAAATCTACCTAATAGTGGAATAAGTGGATTGAGGGATAAATGGTCTCCCAAGAGATAGAACAGAAAGGCTATCTGCTTGTATTAGTACTAAATGGAATGAACAAAACACTAGAAATTACATTGCAAGGAATAATATTGCACTGCCAGGGGAATGGTCAGGATAATCTAATAGTACTGTTTATGTCTAATCCCGCAAAACTGCAGGAGATAGTATCATGAACACCTTTTTATTCTCCCACTCTGTCATTCCGTTAAACTCAAACTCTTTCTTTCATCGTGCCAAGAACTGCTTTTGACCTGATGTGAGGATGTGTCCAGCCTGAAAGGAAGTGAAAAAAAGAAGAGTCCATGAAATATTTTGGGAGAAGCACATTCTCACCATCCTCAGGTTTTACAGCAGGTCTAGTGTTTCAGCAGGTATGACTCTTCCAGCAGGTGTGACTGTTCTAGTGGGGTGCCTGTATTTTCCTCCCTTGCCATTCAATACCTTGAAGACATATAGGAGAGGGTTACAGAAGCCTTTGTTGCTTTGATGCAGCTGTTCTGATTGCTCATCAAACAGCAGTGACAGTCCTAGAAAAGCTGCTGACAAAGAGAATGTAGGAGACTCACATTTATGGGTTTTGTTTCTGTTTTTCAAGGGAGCACTCCCCTTTGGAAACAGCCTTATGACAGCAGGCCAGAGGGGTGACATACGTGTGAACATATGTCACTGCCCCCCGTGGTAATGTACATGCAAACATATGGCATTGCCCTCCTGGTGCATATTAGTTGTCAACAGACACAGGAAGGACCTTGCCCTGGTTATGTTTTTTATCATCCATATGGTTTTCTATTGCTCCTGATAGCAGATAAATTACAACTACTTCCAAAATCTCTGTCTAATAATAGTTTGTGTTTATTCCAAATATAGATACTTACTCTTTCCCTTTGGTACTTCTACAGAATTCATTGAGAACCAAGCAACATTTTTTTCATTGCACTGCAGGACTCTGATGATTTCAAAACAGAGGGAAAAAAGAGAAGAGTCAGCAGACACACAGCCAACAAGATGAATATCTGGAAGTAAACATGCAGCTTGACCCCTGTAACTTGGAAGGGACTCAGCCTCATGGGAAGGAAAAGCCTCCCTGCCACACTGCATACACACCACTGTGGTCAACAGAGAAAATCAGGATAGTGGCCCAATATGAGAACACAGTGCTTCCACAGAAAGCTTTACAAAATGACGTGATTCTATGAAAAATTGATTTGGAAGATAACAAAGTTAAATATGGACTCATATTTTTCTAAAGTGAAGGTAATCTGCTAGATATTTTATAGTGAAAACTTCACTGGTAAAAGCACAGACCATGTCTAGATGATGCTGAAGTTAATACTTTCTAAGACAAGTTACATGAACTGTGAAGTTAAGGAATCCAAAGAGCAGCTAGCAATGGTTCTGCATTAGTTTACTACCTTCTTGTCTATTCCAGACATAATCCCAAACCTGTAGGCAGCCACTTCAATTGGTCCCTAAAATGGTCTAAACCACAAAGTGTACAAAATGTTTGTTTGAAAGCACTGCTGTAAGTGACCACTCAAAGTCTGAGAGACAGGAAAATCACACTGCTGTCCTGCCCCTATGAAGTCAATCTCCTTGTCTGTTCCCTTTCACACCCCAATATCTCAGTCACACTACACATGTGGCAGCTGCCATTTGTTTGCTGTGCATCCAAGAATTTGCTGCTTGGTTTAGTGTTTCTGTGGAGAAAGAAGACATATGCATTGCTCTAGCACAAGAAACATTGTTCTTGAAACTCAGGCCTCTATATGTTGAAACTCAGGTCTAAATATGAAACTCAGGTCTGAAACTCAGGGCATAGTCGTACATCTGATCTGTCCTTTCCTGTTTGGCTGGCAGAAGAACACCTGACCTGTAAGATTGGTTGTGGTGCAGATTGAGTTTGCAGAAGTACAAAAGAACAAGGACAATAGATGACAATATTTTTTCATTTAAAAAAATGTTGTGGGTTTGGGGTACTTCAATTCAGCTTAGATGATCTTGTGGCACTGAGAAAAGTCTTCCAACATTGCATGTCAGTAACATACAATTGAATAGGTTTATGCAGAAGCTCTCAAAACAGTTTTTGATGGAGTATACATAATACAATTAGCATGAAAAAACTCAGCCTAGCAAAGTACTCTGCTATCAAGAATCATGAGTCCTTAGGATTATTTGGAAAGTATTAATTGGATCAGAAGTATTATTATTATTATTGTTAGCTTTAGTATAGTAATTGCAAAGAATCAAAAACTGAGACTTGTATACAATAGCAAATGTTACATGGGGATAACTATTTCTCACTTTCAGTAGTTACTGAAATGATTTGATGGAGTCATGCTCAATGACTGTTCCAAACTAACTACATTTGTAATAGTCTAGGGATATTACAAAAATTAACAAAGGACAAAATTTTAGGGCACATTGATGGGGTTGTCTTATCGTTCAGGTGGAGAGAACTTTATGACAGGAAACAACAATAGGTTAACGTAAACAACTCATTTTGCCTACCTTCATATTTCAATAGAGTAGTTCAATATAACCACATTTCTCCAAAGACTCGTATTCTGTTATTGAAAGGTAATGGTGGGAACCAACTTAAGAACATGTAAAATGTAAGATTTTTTAATCAATGAGAAGCTATTAATTTAACCAAGCCTTCCTGTAATAATATTGAGACAGACTGTCTGCCTGTTTTTACATTATAGCTAGCTTTGCAATCTGTACGGAATCTAATGAGGTGTGTACTTTTTGTGAATATATTGATTGAGAGTGGTCCATAGGAATTTAATGCTGCCAAAAATTTGGTATCTCTTCATGATTCTTGAGAGATTGTTTGCTTTCTGGAACAACAAAGTTGTTATTTTAGTAGGAGTGGTTGACTCTTGCCATTCGCTACACATGGAACTCATTTAGTTCATCTTCACTAGGTCACATTAAGCTCAAACCTCACTAAGCTCAGACTTGATGTGATCCAATGGATCAGTGATCTGACAGACCCCCATGTTAAACCACTCTGATGCATCACTTGACAGGTTCATTAAAGTCATTGCGCACGTGTGGCTCTGCAGAAGCAGGATTCCTCAAGTTCCCAAATAACCTCAGCCAATAATCTAAGCAGTTCTTGACCTGACATATTTGGAGTTGACTGAAAATTCAAGGCAAAAATTTGAGGTAGACCATCTATTTTTTAAGACTTACAGAAACCAAATGGATCTTCTTAATCTAAAAACATGCCTTAGTTTAAGCATCTTTATCTCACTTTCATGACATATCACTGCTGATTTCAGCAGAATCATCCACAGCTGAAATCCAACAAAAAATTATGGTTTTTTTATCAACTTTGGCTCCATCATAGTCAGATTTTATTAAAAATTTTTATTAGTTTAGCAGACACATACAAAAGAGAATCTGTAGCTAAATATATTCAAATCATTGAAAAATTAAGAAGCTTTTTACTTGCTGATTTCTCTAACTTGGTTTTACAGCTATTTGATATATTCTTTGTTTGTACTGACTTTTTGGTGTAGTATCTGAGTGTCTTCCATTAGCATATTAAGCAATATGACTAATGTCTGAAATATGATACATATTTTGGAAACATTTTGCTTCGTGTATGGAAAAACAAAATAAATGTACTGGCATGTGGAAAAAGTAGAATCAGTGATATTTCCTTCAATGTTGAACACAACTGGCTGGAAAACAGGTATTCTGGGTTTTTTGAAAATGTCAAGGCTTTACAACTTGTGTTTATCTCACATTAGAAAAAAGTGGGGACAAAAAGAGAAAAAACACCTTTTGAGCAAAACAGTTTTGCACATTCCATTAGAAGTGGGATAAGGATGAAATGATGTCCTTGATCATTGGGTGGGCTTGGGCTAGATGACCTTTAAAAGTCCCTTTCAACCCAAAACATTCTTTGTCTGTGAACAGTTTCATGCCTGAAGTTCCATGAATATTCTGTATCATAGCTACCAAAGCCACCAGAGGTTTTGCTGTGCGGTATGCACACATCATCCCTAACAGTTTGCTGCTTCTTACATTCTGGTCTGAGAATCTTACATTCTGGCTGTAGAAAACTGTGATGGGATTGGAACAACATGCCCTGTTGTCAGTCTGCTCCAGAGGAGTTAATTCCCTTCCCACGTGCCACCAACACAGAAAAAAACAAGAAAAAGCTCAGTATTTATTTAGAAAGGTCATGTGTAATACAGTCTAAAGATGGGTCACACGTTAAATACTGGAACATAATGATTAGTAGGGACACATCATTCTGTTGGTTGTCTGGTGCATTTCAATAACTTTTATCCTACACGCTAGCTAGCTGGCTGAAATGTAATACAGAATAACTATAGTCTGATGTTTAAATTTTCTAATTAAAATTTTAGCAATAAAGTTGTGTCTAGTCTTGGAGTATTTTTATTTATTTTTGACAGAAATAAAAGGAAAGCTTTGAGTTTCTAGTGAAAAGAAAACACTACTAAAATATTATGTTATTCCACATCCAAAGTGGAGCTAATGTTAACATGAAATTCTTTGAAAGTTGAAAGAATACTTAATCATGGACTTTACTTGTAATCAAAGGAAAAATTGCATCAAAGTCAAAGGCCATTTTATTGACATCTTTTGGATCAGAAATTCGCATTTTGATTTGAATGAGGCAGCCTCGCTGTTAGAAGTTTATGGCTTTAAAGACTGATTAATCAGGACCCAAGTAGATAATTTTATCTCTCTCTAATCACAAAGATAAAATATTTCTTAAAAAGTCACTATAAGCTGATCTATATTCTGTTACCTGTATAATCTATACCCATTACTCGCAATCAATTTTAACTTAAAAATGGAGAAATAAATAGTGACTTTCAGCCTAAAGTTGGTGAAATTTTAAGTTCTCTGAATGTCTTCTAAATGTCACTCTAATGTTTTTTAAGGCTGCAAAAAAGGAATGAAGCAAATCAAGTGTGTTGCCAAACTAAGCTACAGCTTAGGATAAAAGTCTTCACTTCTACTGCACATTGTATAGGGGACAATAAATTTATTAAGGCACAGATTTTAAATCTGTGTATTAACTCTTTCACATTAAAATCTATACATGATCTAAATCCAAGAAATTCCAAAATTAATTCAGTGACCTTCTTATTTTTTTATCATATTATGGACTATTCTTAAAAAATTAGGAAAATATACATATGTATTTGTATATATAGACAATGTTTAGAACAATTCATTAATCAAAAATGTTTGACAAATATGGTGTATGGTGTAGTGCAGACTGTAACTGTACTACTTTAGTTAAAGTAAAAAAAAACCAAATTAAAACAGGACCTCAGTAATCACAATAGAAATAAATACCAAATTAAAATACAGAAACCATAACGTAGGATAGTGCTTCATGGGGAAAGGAGACCTAAGGTGACTGGATATGGATATGTACCCACTAGCTAACAGTTTATGACAAATGAAACATATTTAAGTAGCCTAATTTTCTTTCTGATTTAATAGGATCCAATAAATGGAAACTGTATGGCCAGAATAATGAAAAGAGCACAAAATTTATCTCATTCTGTTGCGTCCTCTCTGTGTTCTTTTGTCCTTTGATTGCACTGGTGGATAATATTATTTTGTTCCCAAGGAAATATGTCCCTTTGATTAGGTTGCAGATATTCTCTCATTTGTCACTGTTCTATCAAGCTATGCCATGTAACAGCAGGAACCCTTGATTATTTAATTGCTTGTAAGAACTCATTAAATCTTACTATCAATCATTGGACATATGGCAAATATCACCCAATGGCATGAGAGGTTTTAACAGTGATCTGTCACTGGGGCATACCCTTTCTTTAGTAGCATAGGCCCTTTGTTTAGTTCTCTGATCATAATAATTTTTAATTAATATTGATTTGTAAAAGAGTGTTCATGCAGTGGCCTTAATCTATGGGTACACAGATAATCTTCTAACAGGAGCATTTGTAATTCCATATAAATATCCAGGAACCCCATCTAAGAGAGTTTAACCTTTTTACAATGTTTTGTAGATCATATTAGTCTGGTGATAACCTAATTTAGTCCTCAAAGTGGATACAGCTCATTAAGAAAAACATATAAGAACAAGTCACACAATAGGTTTTGCATCAACACCTTGATGGGATCCTATGAGCTATCTCTGATGATATGAATGCAAAAGACATTTTTCAAAAGCTAATATAGAATATTAGCTATAGCTAATAGAGGTAGCGACCTGTGAAGCTACTTGTTTTGTCTATAACAAAAATCAAGTCAAAGGAGTGGGAAGATATCTCACCAAATGATGTTTAATTTCATCACAGATCCTTAAGGTTTAGATATATATTTACACAGATGGATAGACCTAGAGTAATGAAATAATTTGATTTTCGTTAAAATTCCTACCTGGGATATGGAGATTTAACATGAGAAAAATTTAGATTCAGCATTCTTTGCAATCAGAGCTTTAGCTACACAACTAATTTTACCTGAGGAGGTTCAAAATTAGTCATGCTCTAAAACGAAATAAACTTTCAAAGATGAAAGTTCAGAGCAGTTGACAATGGAACTACTCCATTTTTGCAATCATAAAAAGAGTGGTATTTGACCATTTCCTTGTGATGACTACTCTTTCACTCTACTGGACTCACAAACTTTTACATACTTTGTTCATTAGTATTACTTGGAAGTTGCAGGAAGCAAAAGAGAAAACCCAACCCCAAAGCACTTATTTGATGATTATATTCAACAAAAACTTTCCTTCATCTTTCTTATTCTTGATACATTGTTATTTAGAGAGAAAACTGGGATATCTAAGCTACTACTTTGTAATAACTTTGTCAAAAATCCCTTTCCTTTGGAAAATTTTGTGTCAAAAATTGAAGAATAATTGATAAACAGAGAAAAGTGGAAACCAAAGATTTCCATCTCTGAGTCAGGCTTCTATTCCTACATGCTACCTGGGACACATTACGCTCTCTATCTGAGGTGTGGCTGCCTTTGTGAGATAACATGTACCTCCTGTCATAGCAACAGTTCAGGTTTGGGAAGAGTGGGTTAAATTCTATAATTTGTATGTTCTTGGAACAAATTTTTGGGTATGGATGACAGCTGGTGTCAACGTCAACTTGCTTTGTGGTTTAGGTTCAGTGGGTGAGCTCTATAAAAGAAGTAGAGATTTGTGTGTGCAGAAATAGCAAAGAGCTTTAATACAGTGAAAGGACAGTTGTGAGAAGTAAGAAAGACCACCAGAATCTTACGACCTGGGATATGCATACTTTTAGGGATGGAAATTATTAAGAAAAGAGGCAGAAAAGAAAAATTAATTTTGAGGCTGAATTTTTCTCTGTGTTAGTATTTCAGGTTATGTTTCCTTGTTTGATGCAATTCTGCCTCTACGTGTTTCTGTGTATTCATCCCTGTTCTGTTAAGAGCAGTATTGTACTAGGCATCTATATTTTGTCTTATGTTATGTTGTCTAATGATCGTATCATAGTTTTTGCAAAAAAATATATCTGCTTTATGTTTTCATGAGGAGTTATGTTAACTCCCACATTTTGAAATAATTATATTGTTTAAAAATCTATAATCATTATTTTTAAACTGAGTTTCTGAATAGTTGGTTCTTTTCCTAAGAGGATTCACCTATGTCTAAATAGCTGTATCCATACACACAGCCTTGAGTACACATTATTCAGGTGTTTTGTATTCTCTGATAAAGTGAAACCTAATCCATTCCTGTAGAGGCAGAACTCAGTCCTATAACAAGGGGAAAACCTTCATGACAGATATTCAGCTACAACTAATATGTACTTAACATTATTAGAGAAGTACAAGGGATGTAAAAAAGTAATTTTCCTTTCCTGGAAAACACTGTAAGACTGTCTTGAGATTCCTCTAAGCAGTGCTGCCTATGAAAAACTAACCCAAGGATCAAATCAAATACCATGGCTCATGAGAGAGCTGTTTGGGAAATATTTCGATAAATATATACAATTTAATTAATCTTTTGTTTTGTAGTTTGCATAAACTTGACAAAACATTACAGGTAGATAAATCACAAATTGCAGCGGTTTTATAAGCGTTTAGTTACTGAGTTTGGTCCTGATTCCTCATTTTTTTTCCATGTTGTGACATTGTTGGAATCCTTTGTGCTTTTTACTTCCCTTTTCCTGAAGTTTAATAATTGTAAAATGATAATAATAAGGTGAGATGGTAAACTTTGAAATTCTGAGCATACTCAGACTCATTGGCATTTTAGCTGAGAGTTCAGTTCTTATTTCATTTATTGTACAGAAATGGATCCATCCGATTTACTTCTCTGTAAGATAGTGATAAAGATCTCTTTTGCCAACTGGCTTGAGACTGTGCAAGTGAAGCAGTTTATTAACTATTCAGAGATACTGGAAACACCTTATTTTCTCAAGAAACTGTTTTAACTTAAGTACTTCACAGACAGCCTGTTAACAAGAACTACAATACATTACAGTAACTTCGTTACTTCCAAGGTAAGCTAGAGTGTCTTTTTAGGAGTAATGAATGATGCTTTCAGGTATCAGGCACATACCCTAAAGACACTGAGATTATGCCACAAAATACAGAAAGTCTTCCAGGAAGCAAATGAATAAGCTTTGCTAAGGGAGCATAGAATAAAACCCATTAAAACCCATTAAAGGAACCCAAACTGTAGACAGAAGGTAAGGAAGGATTGATTTTTTGTAGCTGTAAAGGCAATAGAATGTCTATTTATTAATTAAAAGTACATTTTATGTATTGTGATGTGATAAATTGTTGACTGTTTAGGTGAATTACCTCAGAAATGCACCTAAGGCTATTAACACTGATGAATTATGCACTACTACTTTTTAAATTTCTGAAACAGTCTTCACAAGTATGCCTGACTTTATTTTCACTTTTAAGCAGCAGTTTTGTGTCATCATATTCGACATTTAACTATTGCCACTGAAAGCTTCCTAGCCAGAAAAAAAGCCAAGCTTTCACAGTTTTAACTCTACTATTTTTCCCTGTTTTCCGGTTAAATGTACATATATATGAAACACAAAGTTTTCTATTTTGACAGAATCTGATGAAAAGAAGTAACATGCTCTTAACTATATATTCCCTTGACTTTATATTCCCTTTTACTAGGGAGTGCTAAAACAAGTAACCCCTGCCTGAAAGAAATGTTTGAAATATGAAAATGACATTTTTGGGGTATAAATAAACACAAAGAGAAAGCTGAAGGTGGATCTGTATAAATAAATCTAAATATTCTCACACATCAAAGTTCTGGGAAAATGTATTGATCTCTGGGGTTTTTTCTTCTAGGATGCCAACTAAATCAGCTATAGGTGAAAACCATTAAATATTTTTCACAGATGCTGTGTGTCGTTGAACATATAATGCTTTAAGTTCAATATCTATATTTTGTACATATATATAAATAGTGTCTGTATTCTGAAATAGATGTATTCTGCTTAAAAAAGAGTTTATAACTGAAAATCAGGCAGCTATCCAATACCAGCTTAGAAAAGTCAACATTGTAGTTGTCATCTTCTATAAATTTGAATGTATGATCACGTATAAATGGGAGTGAGTTGCATGTATGTGTGTGTCTGTCTTGAAAAACAGGCCTTTTTTGTCACTCTCTGAAGGTGGTGATGGAGGGAGAATAATACCTTTATCTCACTATAATTTCTAAAGGCATTTAAAGGGTTCATTGCTTCAAATCAAAAAGCTATTCATAAGTTCCAATAAAATGCAATCCATCACAATTTTACATGAGCAGAAGCTTTCAGCTTGTGCATATTTTGTCAGGAAGGCAATTTAAAGCTTATAAACACAAATCACTTCTTTGGTTTTTAACCACAAAACATTTACACAGTACTGACCTACCACCTACAATGTCTCAATACAAAGCCAAGCAGTAGAGCAGGCAGAACCAGGAAGCAAGGACCTGGAGACAGCATTTTATTTTAGAAGAGACTGGATGCTGGGGTATCAATTCAGGTATTTTCAAAAGACTGAGCAAGAAAAGGATGTTCCCCTATGCTTATATCCCTTAACAGAGTGTATGACATAATAATTAAGATAGTTGTTTGGATGACAGATATGTCTGAAGCAGGTTTCTATATACAGAAAGAAGGACTCTGGATTAATTTATTTGCCCTTTTTTCCCCCATATATTTGATGATTATGCTTGTGAACTTATATGAACATTGACCACATGCACAATTACTATGATACCATAGCATCTCTGATCAGTAACTGATTTAGCTCAGCCTGTAAAAAAAACCTTTGATGCATAAGGGTGAATCACTGTCAGAAAAAAAATGTGAAGAAATATTATTCATTCTATTTTACTGGAGGAGAATTGAAGCTCAGAGATGCTCTATTGTTTACCCAAGGCTACAATCATTTAAGTGACTTACTCAAAGAGCTGGAATCAACCAGTTCTGTCCTAGTGCGTCTTAATGTGCAAACACTACTCTATTTTTGTTTAGTATTTCCTATTCTGGGAATCTTGAAAGTACAGTGCAGATTCATCTTCCTAGGGAACTGGTATTCATAGACCCATGAATCATAAGACAATCTCTGTTGGATAGGAGCTCTGTAGGTTATCTTGTCCAACCATCTGCCCAAATCAAGACAGAAGCTAGACCAGATTAAATAGGGTATAGACCAGTCAAATTTTGCAAGCTTTGTTGAAAGACCACAGCCTTTCTTGACAGTTTGTTAGGCACTTAACCGTATTCATTGTGAAGAATTATGAAGAATTTTTTCCTTAAGTCCCCTTGCAAGGTCTCATAATGCAACTTTTTATCATTGTCCTTTGTCAATTCATTGTCAGTCTTGGAGGGGAGACTACCTATGTTTCTCCATAGCCACCCACTATGTACTTAAAGACAGAAAATGAATCACTTCTCAGGCTTCTTTTTGGAGGGTTAAATAAGTACATTCCTTCAGGGTGTGGTGGACTCCAGCTCCTGTCTATCCCAGCATTCTTCTCTGGCTTTGCTTCAATTTGTCAGTGCCTCCCTTACAGTGGGATGCCCAACACTGTGGCTACACTACAGATGTAAGTGGGAATAAATACTTCCTGTGACCTGCTGGCCACGCTCTTGCTGATGCAGCCCAGTATGGACTTTACCTTTGGCTGTGCACTGTTGGCTCCTTCAGCTTGCTGTATCCTGGTGTCCTTCTCTGCAGAGCTGCTTTTTAGAAAGCTGGATCCCAAATCACACAGATGCAAAAACAGCACTTTCCCCCCCCCCAAAAAAAATACAATCATTTATATTTTAGGAGAAAGAAGCTCTTCAATACCATCACAACAAGGTAATGCAATTTGACAAATGCTGAATATCCTGTGTTTCCCATTAAGATTAAGGAAGATTTCAGGCCCCAAACCCGTTAGCTTTTAAAAAGGAATCAAGAGATTTATAGTAAACAAAAGTCACTTTGTAAGAGAAAAGTGGAGAACTTGCTACTTGTTCTAATGCACACTGATATATTCTTTAGCAGCAACATTGTTTTATTCCAAACAATCACAGGTCAGCAAATGACGAATTTACTGTTACCTATAAATTGATTCTGTTACAATGTCCCTGAGATTTATAACTCCCACACTGGATCTTTACTCCTTTCCTACTGTTAAACTGTTATCCTGTCTCCCCCTTTTTAATTTTTTTTTAAAAAAATTTAATTTTTTTTTTTATTTGAGGCCCTTTAAGCATTTCAGAAGGCTGCATATTTATTCTGGAACAGTTAGCTGCTACTGGTTTGTTCGCATGATTGAATCATGGTCCAACATGAATATTTTGTGCTATAAAGTGCTTTGTAGCATATTAAGGATCCAACCAAAAATGAAAGTGAATGGTTATTCTAAAATCTTTTTCTCATTTGATGCTAGCAGACTGTTTTAAAAATTCACATCTTCTTTTCTGTGCACAGTCTGCTTACAAAAATAGTGATGGCAGTTGGATTGTTTATAAAGCACATACAACTCTAACCTTTCTTAATCTAATTTACGTTTTTAAATGTTTGCTGTTTCAATTCAATTTGTGCTGATCCTCCCATGGAAAAGTGGGAGAATAATGTTTAAAATAATAATAATTCTTTCTTATTTCAGACAGCCAAGCATAGAAGAGAATAGTTCAGAGTAGGTTGGAAGAAAGAAAACAGGCCTGGATTCACTTTGGTAAAGCAGTGTCACATACAGAACTGTAGAGGTTCTGGAACAAGAACACATGGTCTGATAAATAAAGGAAAGAAAGTAGTGACAGAAAATCAAGCTACTTCCAAGGGAGGAGATGAAGAGGCAGAGCCACTACTGCTGGAACAGAGACTTGTTGCCATGGGAGCGGGGATAAGGAAAGCTGATACCCTGGAGGCAGTGGCTGGGGACAAGAACAAACAGGAGAGGGATAAGAACTTGGAACATTGCACATACAGGGCGCAGACTCAGGCACACATCCCCCTGTATTTTAGGAAGCCCAAGCTGCCTTATTTCCGAATTAGGTAATCACATGCATGATGGGGCCAAGGCCAGGAAGGCAAAATTTTGCAAGGAGAATATTAAGTACCTGTTACAGAAGTAGTTGTTTTTTTCTGACCAGTCTGGAATTTATAGTTCTCTCTTCCCTTTGAGCTCATTTAAAAATACACATGGTATGTGACATACAAGGTGAATATCCATCCTCACGGGCTTATATCTTCTGGATCACTACAGAAAAGACAAAGGCATTTATCCACAGAAACAGAAGATTCACAGTTTCTTCCCCTAACAAGTCATATATTGTCTCATAGGAGTGCAGTGACAATTCTAATACTATGAGGGTTTGGCTTATAAAGACAATTTTTAAAAACCTCGCAAAATACTTCTACTGACATTTTTCAGCACAAATAAAATACAGCACAAAAATTCAATCAATATACTGATGTCATGGGACATTACCATGCTCCAACAGGGATGAAATCTGCTATAGAATATAACCATGGTATTTTTAGTTTTGAAGTAAGTTACTTTAAATTAGGTTGCCATTTCATGTATGAAAATAATGTATTGCAATTTTCCATTTTCTCAAACAGCAGGCATTTTATATGGAAAAGATCATCAAAGAAACTTTTCTTCTTTGCATTTTCCAGGCACAGAAGGGGCAAATGGTTAATTTTTTTTTTGCATGCTTACATATCAAACTTTAAACCCTTTGCCCTATGGCTTCCCTCCATAATTTTATTCTCTTTCCTCCCAAGTCTGCCTTGTACTCACATTCTTTTATTCTACAGTATGAGCTAATTGTTCAAACTCTGTGACCAAACCCCTCACTTTGTAACCTTTTTTGAAAGTGTATACTAATAAAAACAAGCAGGAGTTGTCAATGCAGCAAAAAAATAAAACTGCCTGTTATATGCAAAGTACATCTTTAATGATGTTTAAAAAGGAGCTAAACATCTCTATGGGAATTCTTAAAACACTTATCTCTTAGGCCCTTATTTAGTTTTGCAAGTCTTTGTTGTTTAACAAGCTGGAGAAATGGGTCATCTAATGTTATATTAATCAGTAAATTAATATTTTAATTTGATTTTCTTTATAGTTGAGATGCTTGCGGCTTCTCCAGTGTTTTCTCTCTCTGTGCACTGATGTTAAGCAGTATCATTATCATATTGTACCTTGGGGTTGTGAGATAACAGGGTCCAGTGATAGCTCTATTCTTAGGAGAGTGGGAGGTTTATGATGACACTTATACATTTTAAATGGCACATGGAAGCTCTCGTGCAATGAAATGTCTTACAGCTGAGTCATAGGCTTTTCTACATTGGGCTTTTCCGTTCCTATACTTGAAATCACACGCTTTCATGTCTGAGCAGGTGATACATTTTGCCATTTTTTGATAAGATCTTTACAGTGCACTGGAGTAAAAATCTCAGTGATTCAGTTTTTCGTAACCAGTCCTATTTTGAAAATTTTTGATAAGTTGCAAGAGACATGACTATCAAGAGGTGAAAAGGAGAGAAAATGAAAATTAATTCTTTTTTTTCGAAGGTTAAGTTCCAGTTAAATATATTTTTTTCAAATATTCAGTCAGTCAAATACAGAAGGCTTGTTGACACAAGAAGAGACACAAACTTTTATTTAACATTGTTAGCTCTAATTAGCCTTCTGAAATGTGCTTGGAAATTCAGAATTTTGATTAGATCAGGCAAGACTGTCTCTGTCCCTTGTGCATCTTTACAACAGCTGACAAAGAAAGCTTTCTCCTTTTTGCTCTCTTATGCATGACCTTTAAACAGGTCAAAATAGTGCTAAGATGGAAATGGTTCACAGGTTACTGTTAGGTGAGTACAAAGGAAGAAACAGTCTTTGTTCCTTTTACCTCCTTAGTCACAATCTGACCTTCTCACCTTCTCCTTTCCCTCCAGACTTTGTAATTGAGGATATTTACTACATCAAAGATCCCATGCCTGGTACAGGCCCCCTCCCTCTGTTACAAATACACAAATCACACGTCCTAGTGCATGTTCGCTCTGGTCCAATGGCAAGTTACATGTCTGAGTGAAAATAAATGCTTGGTGATACCCTCACATACCAAGGTCAAAGCAAATCACATTCACACATTCCATATCACACTTGGTTTACTGGCCATACCTCAGCAGATGCACCATAACCATATACGACTGTAAAACAGCCAATACTTTATTGTTTCTTGAGCTTCACTGGCTTTGTAACATAGTCATTCACAAAAATGCATCCAAATGCAGGTTCCACTTATGCTTGCAACTGGGGAAGTGCAAAATTGGCTCAGGAGGAATGTAGGCATGGTGCCAGTTTCCTTCTCTCCCTCTCTTTTTTTTTTCTTTTTTCTTTTATTTTTTAAATAACTTATTAATGTGAAATGACATTTGAAACCTTGCATAGCTCAGGATTCTGGGCTTGGGGACTGAGTCATGTCTGGCAACCCATACTCTCAGTCAGAAGCTTTTTTTGCTGTCTCAGAATAGTGGTACCAGCTTTTCAAAAGATAAATCTGCCTGGGTTGAGTCAGCCTCGAGGCCAGAAATGTTGTGTGGGCCGTTGGCTAAATGACTGCACCAGAATGTTTTGAAGTTAAAATAAATGGGAGAATCTAAATGAATGTGCTTATTATTTTACATGATAATAGAGTTAATAGATAATCTTACATTATGAGATCCATGAAAATTTTTGTGATGGATCACTGAAAACTTGTGGGAATATTCACACTGCTTTTGATTGGTATTAGTTTTCTCTGAGAAAAGTACTCACTCATTTTTTACAAAAGCCTATAAATAGAATAACAAACGCCTGAATTAGCTTTGAATTAGAATGAAATTCCGAGTCTAATTCAATGTCAAAATCCTTTTGAATTCAAGAGCAGTCTTAACTCAACTTTAATCTGAAGGACTTTTCTAAAAGTATGAAACTTCAGAGGTGTTTGGCTTCATTGTGAACATTTCACACATCTCTAGCTATCATGTTGTTAAAGTCAGCACTTGCCAGTGTCAACAGAATGAGCTTTTTACACATCACTGAATGTTCAGGGACAGGTTTGACGTCCTATATGATTTTGAAGTCTCATTTTTTGGAGTCTTTGCACAAAAAAAAATTAGCATTTGTCTTCAAAGAGAGTTTTGTCAGCTCCAGAAGCAGGAAGGCAATGGACTACATAAGCAGAAACAACAGAGATGTCTTAAAAAGGTGGATGCCCCAGAAGTGAACGTGCATTGAAAAAAGAGACAGTCTGCTTAAATTAAACCAAGTAACCTAAGGGCTCTGGCTACTCTCCCATTTTTACAACACATGTAAAAAACCAGTTAGGAGGAAGTTTCTTCCTCTAGCAACTTAAAAAATAGATTGAAATTCCAATTCTTCTGTCCCAAAAGCACAGCAACATTTTCTCTCTTTATTGATTATCAGTCCACTTTGGTTGAAAACAGTCCTGACTAAGATCAAAATTGCTTTGAAAAGATGACTTTAAACCTGATGAAGTACCAGCACCGCTGCACTATGCTATCAGATGGGTATTTTTGGAAAATGAAAGTAAATCAATATTAATAATATAAACCAGAAATTGATTGATTTTGCCATTAAAATATATAATGGTGAAAGAGCCCATATCTAATGATTTCTGTTAAAGTCTGTAAGTAACAAATTAATTAAACTGGATACATGAAAATATTTGAAGACATTTGTAAGACTTACTTGGGTCAACCAATTTTTAAAAGCAAAAGTTCTACCATTAATAAACTACAGAAAGATCATATCTGTTAAGCAATAAGGATGAAAGTCACATGAAAGGATGACTATGAGAAATTTGAAAAAAAAAGAATTTGCAATCTCCATCATTCTCTGTCTCTTACAGTCTAATAAGTTAACTTGTACTGACTGGTAAGAGAGGCAATAAAAACTTATAATTCTTTAAATGACACTAATTCCAGGATGTATGCAAAGCCTCACCAATGCCTTAGCATCTATCAAGGACATATTAAATAACTCAAGATAGTGGATTAATATTGCGTAACCATCTTCAGAAATACTAAACCATCCATTCCAACATCCTTACTAGCATTGATCATGAATCATTGAATCAGTACTTTATGTTCATTTCCTTTCATTTGCTTTATTTTACACTGGGGAATATTTGCATTTGTACTACACTCCTATTTCACATCAAACACACTCTAAAATTCCTACCTGCCTTAATGCAATAGTAACTTTGGTAGCCAGTTATTGTCTTTGATAACCATGCTCATACCCCACTCCACCCAACAGAGAGACTGAAATTGCAAAAAATAGGGAAAAAATGAAAATAAATTAAAGACCAAAAAGACCAGTGATCTGCTAACAAAACCAATACAGTAATAACAAATTGAAAAATTTGGAAATTAACATCTAATGTATGTCAATAAAGCTCTAGTAATGGCTTAAAAAAAAGTTAACAAAAGCACTGCCAACAAAATGAGGAATTAGAAAGCACATTAGACCAATCAGTAAATCATTTTGAAAAAGAATCAAAATCACTGTACAGAACTGAAAACCACTAAGTCAATCCTTATTGTCAAGCCTAATGTGATCCAATGTACTGTAGTGAGGGAATAGGAAGGAAGTGTCTACACCACGTGTTGAATTAAAGGGAATCAACCAGCCATTTACTTTCATTTATTTAGTAGCCTTCATGATGAGATCATCAAATATATTGTCTCCTCAGAAATCATAGGAGGCTGGTATCTTACTCTCTTTCTTCTACCCCACCCTTTCCAACCTGATTTTTCTGTCAGACTCCTTGACCACTTAAATGCATGGGATTTTTTTAGGGGAAAGTTGTTTTAGCTTTGTACCAGAAGAAAAACATACTGAGATATTATGCTAACAGATTAATTTTAAGTCACTCTGAAGGATTCACTAATGGACTTCTGCAGATTACAGTATCATATTCTTAAGGCGTAGTGCTCACAACAGGCTATGTTAACTGAGACCAGTAGGAAATAATTTGACTGCAAACGGTAAGCAAAAGGAAAAATGTTTCCTGTTCCACAAAAGCAAAATTGAATGAGAAAAACATATTAATGACAACATTTTACCTATATATCTAGAGATCACTGCATTAAACAGAGAGGACTTCTCTTGTCCCTTGATTTAGCAGGCAAGTTGTGCTGTTGCAGTAATTTGTTGTCAAAGGTGGTTCAGATGAACATGCTCCTGTTTCCTCTCTTCCACTTCCATGATGGGAACCTGAAACAACAGCCCTACCTGTAGATATGTATTCTGCAGAACATCCAAAGGAAGATGAAAAGGTTCTCACAATGGGTAAGACTTGTGTTTCCAAAGGCAGTTAGTTTAACCAAAAAAATCCATAGAACACAAGCACTTCAGTGCCTCCATAGCTCACTGTTTGCTGGCTTACAGGATCCCTTATCCACACTATCTATAAATGACTTGGTAAATTTTCAAGAGCATGCAGAAATCCTTTCTTTAGCCACTGTAGCCCCTTAGCACAGTGGTCTGTCTGGGCAACACTGCCTCATTCTGGCTAGTTCAGAATTAATTTCGCTATTGCTACAGGGCTTCATAATGAGTCATATT
The DNA here is from genome assembly GCA_013400955.1 of Drymodes brunneopygia. Taxonomy (NCBI): domain Eukaryota; kingdom Metazoa; phylum Chordata; class Aves; order Passeriformes; family Petroicidae; genus Drymodes; species Drymodes brunneopygia. Next base: position 477,112 of record VZTZ01014537.1, read on the forward strand.
TGTATTTTGAAAGCAACAAATGAAGTAAGTGCTTTTGGCTTTGGAGTTTCCTTCACCTACTTCAAATCTGCTGGAGTTCATATGTATTTAAAAGCCTGCAATTTTTTTTCCCAGCTGTAGAAGCTGATCCAATAGTAGATCCTACCACACTTTACAAATCTTGACTCAATTACATCAGCACATTGTGGTAGGAAGATTACTACTGAGACAATTTCCCTGCTTGGGTGTACACACAGTGTAAAAGTAAATTTGCACTTCATGTTACTTCTAATACTCATACTCCCACATAGTTTGAGATTATCTATTCACTGAAATATGAAAGAGATATCTCATACAGGGGATTTTCTTTGAAGTAGTGTGGTTAAACTGTGTCTTTTCATAGGGTTTAACTGTTTTGCTGCCTGCTTCCATGATAACAGCAATAAAGCCTCAAAGAGAAAGTTACAGATAATAAAAATATTAAAATATATTAATGTATATAATAATAAATATAATAATAATAACATCATGACTTTAAAATGCACTGTAACATCATTGAAAGGTTGCACCAAACAATCTGTAAAGGAAGGAAACCACAGGTTTAATTCTTTGTTATTTCTTGGAATAATTTCAGTAGTTTATTTTTCTTTCTTGAATATCTTCTGCACAATTTATTGTTGTTTTACTTGGTAGTGGTGCTGATTGTATATCTCAACAGAGCTGAATTTGGAGGAAATAAACTGTTTATAATTTCAATCTTTTACCAAAGAAGGTCAAAAGAGTATTCTTTTAAGTATAAAACTTCCAATTAGTGATAGCTGGTGCATAGATCGTCTAAAACACTATATTACTTTTTTCTGTTCCAATTTATCTGGTAAAGAATTTGAGTCCCTATGAACTCATTGTATGGACTCAAACAAGTCCCTATGAACTTGTTTTCGTTGTATATGTAAACAGTACATGTATCAGATTTCAATACATAAGGACATTTGCTGACAATTCACTTTGACAAGTCACAGTTTGTAGAGCATAACTGCTCAGTAAATCATGTGGTCTTGCTTCTGCTCTCTGAAGATATTCATATTTTTTAAAATGTGGAAATAACAAGTAATGCTGAGCCAGTAAAAATAGAAAAAATTAATACTCTTTAGACGATTTCTGATTTCCTTCTTCCTTTCATATTCATGCAACAAAAGCTGTTTGAGTAAACACAAATACTAAAATGAAAGGGCATAGGCAGACAGGAAGAATGGCTTTTCAATTGGTTACTTAAAAGTCTTCCATTAGGTGTCAGCTGCTTACATTTCCAAACATTATATCCCACAATAATGAATAAAAGACTTCCTAATAAAAGGAAGGCTTTTTAGTATGAACATTATGAGTGCCTACTCAAGACTAAGGTTAATTTTGTGCCTTGCATGAGCACTTTGGCTTGCAGATAGAGAGTTTGATTTAGGAATGGGTCACACTCCACAGACATGAAATATCCATCTGTTGTGTGAAGATACTCTGGAGTGAATGGAATTTCTCAGATCAGAAGAAAGTTAACTGAGTATTTTGTGATACCCGATCTCTCCCCCACCTGTGGAAACCTATTGCAGCAGCTCTACTTATAAGACATTTGTCAGAATGTTAATTGGAAAAATGACTTCATTGTGTGAGTCATACAGTCACCTCTGTGGACCTCATTAGGTTTAAATGAGCAGACTGAAGGCCAGAGCAATCATTCTGAGCACAGCCATATGTTGGTGAAGAAACTCTCTCAGAAACAGGCTCATGGCCAACTTTGGGTACTTACAAATGACTAGATGGAAGATGGAGGTCTTGGTGGCAGGAAACACACTGGAAACACTGACATATGTAGCATGTTCTCTTTCACAACAAAAGACAATTTAAAAACAAATCTTCTAAAATAGCAGATTCACTAGCTGGTAGATTTTTAAATAGCTTGCAGCTTTTGAATTGGGGTAATGATATTTTTAAATGGCTGTAGAGCATGCTTGCATCTAGCTGTGGGGTTCTTTGCAGGACACTCTATAGCTCTCATTTGAAGTCCTTAGGAACACAAAACTTTTTGCTGGGAAATGAAGTCTTTCCAGCCTGACTTCAAAAATTAGCAAGGACAATCAAAATGAACTATTTTCATACAGTAATATAGTCATTAATATCTATGGAATAACCTCCCTCAAAACAAAATTACTGAAATACAAGACTTCTAAGATTACAGATGTGTCTGTTCTTAAATATATCTATTTTGAAGCTACAGATTAAGGTACTTCTATAGCTGTGAAACTTTCAATAGTCTGACCTTTATGAAATTTTTGTCAACTACTCATATACATCTGAACTTCTGAAAATACACATTTTGCTTCTTTTTCTCAGTTGCTGTGCACACAGTCCTTTTACTATCTGACCTCAAAACAAACAAGAATGAGGAAAACATTTTTAAAACTGAAAGCTCACTACAGCTAGGCAGAAATAAAACAAGAAGCTTTTAAAAACCCACAAACTACCAAAAAGAAGACTGAAAATCTTGACATTGTCATCATCCCTTGAGAGACTGAATTGTATCTACTCTACTCCACCTTCCCACATGATGAAAGATGGTATCAAGCCCTCCAAAACTCTGCCCACGCAAGTTACGTTCTTCCAGCAGGTATATTTTTTATTACACTTAGTGTCATAATTGGAAACACTGAGATGAACAGCATTTCACAAAAATGGCCAGAAAATCTTGTGCTCCCATACAAAAAGCAACCCATATAAAGTCAAAACTTGTTTGTAGCAAAACAAGAGGATAAAAACTAGGAATTAAAACAAATTGGCCATTGTGAGAGCTCTCATATCCAACAAACATACAGTGCTTTTCCCATATACTCACACAAGAGACAGAAAATCTGCCCCTAAAGCACAGAACTTAGATTTTAACATATACAGAAACCTGGATATCTGCATCAAAACACCTAAAATTTAGAGATTCCTACCCTGGATTCATTAATAGTTTTGGAATTCACAGGGCTCACCTAGTCTTTATTTTATTATAGTTCTATTCAGAAATTTTAACCATCTATCAATTTACATATTACTTTTAAGGGTACTTCCTATTCCTGTGGTTACATGTAAATATAGATACTGCTATGTCACCAATATGGCTAATCATTATTACCCAGCCAGGTACACCTTTATAGTCATATTCATCTTTAAAGAAGTATCACAACCAAATCTTCAAAGCAAAAAGTTGTCATCGGAAAATTCTTTCTTCCTTTCTTTGTAGTCCGTTTGCACTTAGAGGTGCTGTCTATGGAATATCATCTGGCATGAACAGCTGCTTTCACTGTCAATATTTCCAATTTTGAACTTTTTCCAGAAAGCCAACCAAGGAACAAACAACAATGAAGTTCATGTGAATCAATTATTCTCTATGTCAGCACTACAGTGCTATGATGGTACAATTCACTTAACCACAGCCTATGCAATCCCTGTGGATAAACAAACTCTTTGTCCCAATTCCTTGTTCTTCCTCCCAGTGTCTAACTTCATGTCCATCCTTAAATTATTAACTCCCAGAGCAATGTCTCCTTCTTTGAAAATAATAAAACTATCTGCCAATTGTTGTTGCTATGTAAAAGATTAATTTTTCATAATCACATTAAAGAAAAATTTAAATATCTGCATGGTAAATTCTGCTATTATTAATTAAATACTTTGATTCAAAAACAGTGCTGTCTTCTCTAGAAATTAATATCCATATTTTATTTTAATATTTAACAATTCCTTTCAGTAATCAGCAAAATTCATGCAAAAAGCTTGCTTGATTGTCTACACACAATTGATTATTGGTATGGCTTGCAGCTTATTTAGTTCCATAAAATGGAGCTGTGGTTTGAGCATGTAAAAACACAGGTTCATGTATGTTCAAAATTTTGTTCAGTTACCTATTTGCCAATGTTTCCTTCAATTACAATAACACATTCTGATTGCCTTTTCATATAGCCATCTTTTCTGTTCATCTTTTTTGTGCGCTTGGCAAGAAATATCCATAACGATGACTCTTCTCCTAACTTTGTGTTATCAAACAGGACAAAAAGCAACATCAACCACGTGCTTCTCTGAGGTACAGCTTAAAGTTATTTGTTCCCCAGCCTGTGTCACAGATAACAATGCAAAAGGTACTTTGCAATTTATTGATTAGACTACTGGTAAGTTTGCATTTTTCTGAATAAGCCTCTGCTCCACACACTGCTTCTGTACTTCCAGCTGTCCATACTGCCAACACTCCATTCCAGTTTGAACACTCCATTGTTCAAAACTCATGAACTAAATGAAAGCTTCCATTCCATGGAGGAATAAGACTTCCCACAAAGTGGATCAGCTGTTAGAGACCAGCCTTTACAAATATTTGGGCAAGTCCTGCACTGCGTCAGAAACAGAGAACAATACACATACTCAAGGGTGAACTCGTGTCTCTGATTGGAGGTTATTTCCAGCCTGATTACTGTTTCTACCAAATTTAAATAAATAAGGAAATGGAATGCAAGAACCTAGAAAGACACACACCATTGAAAAAATTAGACAGTTCTTCCTGAATTGCTAATTTTTTTCATAAAACATATGCTATTTTAATTCATTATTAGTTAAGCTGTTAAATTGACTGGAAATATATCATTACACCTTAATAACCCTATTGTAAGTGCAAAGTACATCCTTAACTGAGAACTTACAAATGATGCTTCCATAATGCAATACTGACATAGGTTATAAACTTCTTGTGTATTTCAAATGTCCATAACATTTATAAATATTTGCAAATTAAGAATTGATAAAATAAGACTTTGATGAATAAAATGTAATTATTTTTCAATCTTTCACAGATCATACTATATGCCAAATAAGGTTCTTCTGCATAACCTTGGCCACCTGCTTTCAAGCTTAACAGTTAATTTTACCCACTCAATAACTATTTTAAGTCTGGTAGTGCAACCTACTTCACTAATGGTGAATTTCTTCCCGACACACAAATACTACTACTAGTATTGATGTGTATTTTTTCCTCTTCTCTGTCTGCTTGCTGCCTACAGAAGAGTCATACAACACACATACAAATTAATCTGTGGGAGATAATCCCAGTCCCTCAGTTCACTCACTTTAACATCAGGAAATAAAGAAGTTTAGTACTGAATACTCTGGCCTCTAGGGTTTACAGAGCATTGCCACACAATGTATTTTTCTGCCTGTATTGTTTAACTGTTCTTTTGGACTAATTTTTAGTTAAGTTTAATTACATAATAATAGTTGTATTTACATATCAATATAGATTTCAAAAGTCCTTGAGAAAACTTGCTGTACTTACTAAATGTGTTTTGCAACATTCCCTTTCTCTATTTTATTGTTTCTACATTACAGAAGTGCACCAAATCCACATCCATTTCCTTTGCTAGTGTCAGCTGGTGCACATCCAAGCCTGTGGTGGAGGTGGCTTGGTCTCATTCCCCAGCTGGCTGCTAAAACCTGCTCCTTGCAACTCCTCTCCCCACAGCTCACTGCTTTGCCTGGCTGCTGTGCTCTTCCTGGGGGCTGCAGTGGCAATTCCCACCTCTGGGCATATCTTCTCAGCCACCCACCCAAGCCTGGCCCCTGGTGCCTGTGCACTGACCCCCCATCTCCACCCCCAACAGAAGCCGTCAGTATTTCTTTGGTAGAGCAAGGCTTGGCAAGACCTGGGCTCTGGAGCTACAGCACAAGGCTGGGGCTGGCCTTATCAGGCTGTGAAATTCCACTGAAACCAAGGGGATTTCTTCTGTTGAGAGGAAAGCATGCAGAAGGGCTGTCAGGATTGGGATCTTATATACTACTCACAAGTGGAAGAAAGAAAATGGAAATCTTTTCAATGAGCCTGTTTGCTTTGTAATATAAAACCATGTAATGAAAGAACATTCACATCATTGTAATTTTCTAATGTTTTATACTTCAGTCATATTTTTCATAGCACTTTCTTAGATTTATCCATTTCAATTTTTTATGTTATTTCTTTTTTTGTTGTTGTTGCCTGTTTATTATTGGCATATATTTTTAGTACTTTTCCTTTGGATTTTTTTTAAATTGACAGGATTTCATCTCTGTTTGTTAAAGAGAACCAGCTGTTTTCTTCAAAGATAATTTTCTGAAGCTGTTGTGTGCCATAATTACACTGCAATTACACAGCAATATCCATAAAAGCAGATGAGGATTCTATGTGTCCTTCTGACTCATTAGAAGTTGCAAAAATGATGGATGCAGTCTTTCCTAGCCTGACTATTGCCCTCTGTTGGCAAACCCAAGTCCTGTCCTATCAAGAAAGATCTAAGGCAAGGAATAACAAAACCTTTGAAAGGAGATCAATTTTGGTTTTGGTAACAGGAACACTGAGATAATGCTGAAGCTGGGAAGTATTTTCTAGGTGCATTGCATGGAGAACATTTTGAGTGATTTTTTAAATGTTTGCAATAAATAAACACTTTAACAAATAAATTTGAACACTTTCTGATAAATTATTTCTTTTCTCATGTAGTCAAATTACTTGAGCAATTATTCTCTTTGCAGTTTAGTCTCATATTCATGCAATTTCCTTGCAAAATCCTTCAAACAATTTATTGTTTTGAAAGATACGGTCAAATTCTATTCAGTTTTGTTTGCTCAGATGTTCTGACTTGAATAAATTAAAAGAAGTCAAAATATGCTCATATGGCTTTGGAATACCCTTAGATCATCACGTTCTGACTGTGGAGAAATAAAAAACTCAGAGCGCTGCTATTTTCACTCAAATCAAAGCAGACCAAACTGAATTCCTTGTGAAACAGCAGACCAAAATTATTTTCATTCTGGAATGAGTTCTCAAATATTTAAGATGACAAAAGAGAACAATTAGGGAAGGCTAAGATTTGGATGGTGAGATTTTGGGGAGGTGTGGGAGGAGGAGGAGTTACTTGTTTCTTTTTGCATTAAATATGGAATCAGGTGAGCTATTTAGTTTTGTTCATTGATTTCTGGTTAGGGTTTAGCATAGTCACTTCATGATGAGCCTAAGCTAAGGTAAAGAATCAGTGAGGCTACTGGCACTGATTTGCAGTGGCCTCTTGTGCATTTGTGTCAGATCAGTCACCGAAGTCTTGATTTGTAAAAGATTTCAGCTAGGGCAGAACTTCAGAAAACAAATTCATTTCATTAAACTCCTGCAAAACTTAATATGAGTTGAAAATCAGGAAAGACTTATCAACACATGGATTTCTCCTGTCTCTGCTAGATCCTGATAGAGTTTCTAAACACTTTCGTATAGGCAATAGGGAATATTCTGGTTTTGAAGTCAACTGGTCAACTAAAGCATACAAGGCAATTATTAGTCCTCTAGTGACTTTCAGCAAACAGACCATATTTAAACAGCAGAATTAAACAAAACTTAGTTTAGAGAGTCTATTCTGGAAAAAAATGCCAGTGGGAAATGAACAGGTTTTATTTTCAGTTGTCTTTCTAGCTGTCATAGCATCTATAATGTATATCTCAGCTTGCAGAATTTTTAGATGCTCAGAATTCGTGTTTCCTTTAATGCCTGACAAGGACCAGGTTTTGTTAAGGCTAACACAAGGACAGGAATAAATTTTCTAATGTTCACATTTTTTCAGTATTGATAGCTAAGGCAACTTGAGTGAAGCTTCATAGGTCAGGGACTTTTTGTTTAGCAATATCAACTTAGCCGAAAATTGTTTTATATTGTCTTTTCCCTCTCTTTTCAGCAACAATTCATTAATGTGTCTGAGATTTTTTTCTCCAAGAAATTAGACTTGCACACCAAGACACTGTGAGTGTAATAAAAAACTACACCAAGGAAAATGGAAATATGGAAAGGCACCTTTTGTAAAATGGGGAACGAGCTATCTGTCCACTACAAATGCATTGTCAATTTTGAGTTTCTGTGTAGGATGGTCGTTCTTTCAATTGCATAATTGCAGGACTTCCAGCTTTTCTTCCATCCAGTGATTGCTGACTGAACTCTGTTGATTAGCTTTCAGTACAAGGCTTGACAGTGGCTCTGCAATCATTCTGCACAGTTCATACCAAGCACTATTTTAAATTGTTACAAGAAATACCTCATGAAGTGTATTGTTGGAGCCACAGCTTTTGTTTTGCTGGTCTTGCAGAAGACACCAGTTTTGATGCCAAGTATATATTTTCCACAGTTCCTTTGTATTTTTCTTCCACTATCACTTTTCATTCAATATTTAGATAGTTTTTTCTTTTACTCAATTATTTACAGCAATAAAATAAAAAATCCCTCCCCAATTATTCCTGTTTTGTTAAACTGTGAAACAGTACCTTTAGAACTTCTGTCAAATCTCTAGTAGTGAAAGTCAGCTCTTTCCCGGCTTGGTTTATATATTTTTGCTACCATATGTACTTAAAATATCAATAGATAGGAAATTAGAATTCAGCTACCAAAGAAAAGTTTTAAATATTGCAGAGACCACAATCACAAAACCCACTAAAAAGTCATATCTTGTATATAGAACTAAGACAAAATATGCAGCAGTTAAAGCTCATACTTTTCACTTTTATCCACATGTACAGAATCTCTACTTTTTTGAGGCATAAAATTCTGATATTGAAATTATGATTGCCTGAACTGCATAGAATTCAAACATTATTTTTATCTATCTAGATTCATTAAAATGTAGAAAGAGGTAGACCCTAAAGCCCAATTAATCATCAGTCTCTGAAAATTATGATGTTATAGTTTGATGCACTCATTTAAAAAAAAAAATCTGAACTGTGTTTACTGGCTTCTAAATTTTCCTAAATGCTCATTTTATTTGTGCTGTCAAATCAAAGACTGCATATGTCTCACTGCAGGAAATACAAGAAAAACTGAATGGGAGATAAATACTCTGCTTATTGCATGCAGGAATTGCAAAGGTCTTTGCTTTAGGCATATTAGGACATACTGTCCTGCTGTAAATATAATGATTATCAGGGAGTGAAAATTTAGGCTCACTGCCACATTAGGGGATAGCTTTTTTTCCTCCTTCGGTAGTTGTTCTGAGATTAATACACAAGCAGTGCTATGTTTCTGGAAAAAGATGGTTTTTAATCCCTTTTAGAAGATTGTTTTAGTGGAACTAGCAATGGCACTTTCAGATGTACAACAGACTGGATGCCATTCAACAGTTCAAGCTATTCTCATTTAAATATTTCACTTTTCTCTTTGAAAGCATATAACTCATATCAAATCTTTTATTGAACTCTGCAGTCAGATTATTTTTGGTTTATTTTTGTACTTTCATGCTGGTGTTATGTACTCAATGATGCTATATGTATGTACAGTACATTTCTCACAAACACTATTAGCTTTGTTATTTGTGATTTAGGATTAAGATTTGTCTTTCAAATCCACAGCTTCTGTCAACTGCAATAATTTTCTTCTTGCCTTTACACATAAGATCAATGCTCTTAGAGTTCAGGTTTCTGTGACTGTCATCCTGAAGTTGATGGTATTTCTGGTTCTTTATTGCCTTCTGACATATCAGTACACTTAAGTACAATTTTTCTCCAGTGCCTGAGGCTGAGTTGAATGAAGTGGTCCTTCAGTCGCATTCTGTCATCTGTGTGTTGACCATGACCTTCATGGTTTATTTATGATTAGGAGGTTATGTCGTTCCTTACTCTAGCAATGGTATTTCAGCAGAGTTCTTTACAAATTTCTTAGTTCTGCAAATACCTTCCAATTTTGCAGGCTTGCTCTCTGCAATATTCTTCAATAAATAATAGGAAACTAACCTGCACTTTTAGAGAAACTTTTCTATATTATATTTCCAGTGCCAGTTTAGATTGTCTCTCACACTGTTCATTGTCCTGCAGAGCTGGACAAATAATGAATGATCTTTGCCTTCTTTGGATTGTACCACCGTGAGTTGTTAGATAACATTTTACTGTGAACTAATGAAATGGTAAGGAATCTACTTGATTATGTATCATCTGCCTGGGAGTGAATGTGTCTGGTAGACACTGATGGAATTAAGCATGAACAGTTTATGGCAGGATGAGATTTTTATGAATTTTGAATTTCAACAGTTGATAAAATATGAACTAGACATCATTAGTGTTTCAGATTATATATAGTGTTAATTGCATTTGGAATTTCAGTTGGGATTATTGCTACTGTTTATACTTACACTATAAATTGAGGGATGATACTTCCTTGTGCAAAACCCCTCAGTGAAATTAATGACATCATGCATGTCAGTAAACACCAGAAGCTGACCTCACTTTCTTGCTTATTAGTCAGAACAGTTCTACCAATATGAGAGAAAAAGGATGTAAGTCTTGTATCAATAAAACTTGGGCAGGTTTACCAAAGCTACCATCTAGCTGAAAATTACTTGTTTGCACAAATAAACGAGTAGCTTCTCATTTTCACATTTTCACAGAGACATGTGGATTAGGAAGAAAATCTGTTTAAAATTCTATGTTGGTGTACTAGAAACAGTGATTTCCTCCCACATGATGTTTATATTGTTTATAAATCTGGTTGATCCTCTCTTTCTTGAAATCACTTAAACTTTCTTAAATTTCACTGCCCTTGGCAGCTAACACTAGTGCCAAGATCTTTACCTAGACATTTTTCACATGCAGGTTTTGTTGTCTCAATGTCCTTTATGCCATGCTTCTTGTGAATGCTCTGGATTTCCATCAGATCCTTCACCAGCCTTGCTGCCCTTCTCTGGACATGTCTGAGCATCTCAACATCCTTCCTAAATTGGGGGATCCAGAAGTGGACCTATAGGTCCACTGTACTCAAGGTGCAGTCTAATGAGTGCTCAGTGCGTGCTCATATTTTTAAATACTTTGTTGAAGACTTTAGCACACGTTTTGGTATTACACAAGAACTAACATTCCTGGAAATTGGTTAAAGCTAACATTTTTAAACAAGTTTCAAAAGATAAGGCTTCTTTAAGGCAAGGGTACACATTGAGACAATTGCCTAGCCTTTAGCTTATCAAAGCATACAAATCCATGGTTTTACTCTGATATAGAAAGTGCTACTAAATGACATTAAGCACTTTTTTAAAGAAAAAAAAAATATGATCACATTTTTTAATTAAGCCAGAAAAATGAGTCACAAATGAAAGTGCCGTGTAGAAGAAACAAACCATCACCCCCATTGTCAAGTTTGTAAAGAATATTTGCACTCTTTTTTTGTAAATTATCTTCACCTCCTTTTCTTCCTTTGTCCTCTTCCTCTCCTCTCACCAGTAAGCAGAAGGATCCCTTCCAATCCTGTTGCACAAATTCTGTGTATGTGAATATAGTTTTCTGAGCATGAAGGTCATGACTTTTTTTGAGAATCAACTTCCTCACAACATAGGTGCTCTTACAGGAATCCCAGGTGCACAAATGTTTACCCCAGCTCACAGGTTTTACACTACATCTGAATAAACTCATCAGTGGTTTAGTGTCTGGAATCAGTATCAAGAAAGATCTGTTTATCTATTTGATGGATGTGATTAGTAATTCTGACTTAACCTCTTAGACTGTACACACTGAAGATATTAAAAAAAAACCCAAACAACAAAACAACAATCCAACAAAAATGCAGAATCAGTTGATCTTGACACATTAATCAGAGAAAAATGAAAATGGCAGGACACAAGTCCAGTAATTAGTGTCATAGTCCAAAGTAAAAAATCACAGCTAATTTGTAAAACTGTTAACACATATAACATTTACCCTTCTATTTAAAAATCTGCATTATTCAAAAGGTTTAAGGGAAAAGAACCAATAATACTTGATGATTCATTAGTTTGAGAGGCATACATGCTCTTGTTAAGACAATTAAGGCTTTGGTCACAAATCCTTTGGTTTTATTGATTTGGCAGAAATCATAACCCTGGCTCATTTTATACTTAACACTGAAGAGCTCTGAACAAGGGGAAGATAGGTTAAGCAATTATTCTGTGATATTTGCATTGAACTGATCCTGCAGTTTAAAAACCCTGATCATTGACCAAATGCTGTATTATGATGTAATGTGGCTACAGCAAGTGCCATTCATCCTGCACAAAAGGCAAATAGAAGGCTTCTGTGTTAGTATATTGGATAGGATAAAATGTCAAATAAGTTTTTGCAGGCTCCTCTGAGAAGAGCCTTATATGTATAGACACTCTGATATATTATCTATCTAAATAGTACCCTTTCATAGGCAGAGCTGTTACTTGCAGAGGGTGCAGCTTTACTTTTTTTCTAAAAACCCTTTGAAATATACTGTTGAAGTCTGCCTTGCATTCAGTAGATCTTCCTTATGAAAGAGTTCTATATTTTAACTTCTTTAGGCCCTCTGCTCTGTTTTGGTTACATGAAAACCTTTTATTGGAGTTGTTCCACTCAAAAGAGAGAGATTTCAGAACCATCATGGACAGCTCTTGATAAGCATCAGCTCAGAGTCCAACAGATGCCAGAAACAAAAACCAACAATAAAATGCTGGCATCATCAAGAATATAACTGAGGATGAACAAAAAATATAATACTGTCACAATCAACTGCATGCAGCATTCTCCATATCTGCAGGATATAGTAGAGTCAGCAGAAGCAAGAGAAGAACAAATAAAATTAATAAGAGCACGGTCCAGGGAGACAGAATAACTACCTAGACCTAGGATTACCTGCTGAAATTAATTTCAACCTGGATTAAAACAATATAATTCATTTTTATGCAAAGAGTATTGATTGTGTAACTTCTTGCCAAAGACAGAGTTGGAGGGAAGTTTATCATTGTATCCCTCAATTTATTTGTCATGGATTATGAAACTAGTTCCAAACTTGTTGTGTTAAAAGAGTTCTGAATAAAGGAAACTGGCACTGTTCAAAATATTTGTCATTAGAGGTAGGACCTTAATTTTACTTCAAAACTAAAAATACTCATCACACAAGTTAGGATCTTGACTAACTCAAGAACCAAAGTTTCTTTTTACCTAAAACTTCCCATACTATTCAGCTCCAACATCTTAAAACAGTAACATATAGTAAGCAGCTTGTCAGAAAAAGGGGCATACTGAAAGATTTAAAACACAAAATGTAAAGAAAAAGGCTTCTCATCCCTACTTCTCTGTAATGTCACTGAAATCTATCTCAATTTCAGCTTTAATTTTTGCTGCAGGATGCACTATTCCTTTGATGCCCTCAAACAATCCTAGTTTGTGAGTAGCTGGAACCCTTACAGAAATTTCCACAGAAAGAGCCTTGACTTAGTAATTAGCCTAATGTTTGATGTGTTGGCATCTCAGGAGATGTCATAGTGATGAGTAACAGGCTCACATTAACTCACAGCTTCATTCATGTCCCGCAAGAAAACACAAAACTGTGCGCTTGTAAGGCTCACAGATAATTATTTGTGAAGACTGGATCATGCCCAATACATCAGAAATTATATCAAGTTTAGACACCTTTTAGAGAAGTAATTGAAAACTAAATCTTAGAGAGACTGGCAGTATTTTAACCATAGCACTGATCAAGCTGGATATTGTGTTAATGCTTTACTCATGTGATCAGATTTTCTTCTAAACACTCATCTTGCAGAGACAGTTTTACAGGCAGCAGCTGATGTGTGACAAACTGGTGAGCAATTGGGAAATATGCCTGCAGCTGAAAGTATTAGTCTTCATGGTTGATGCCACTTTAGTGTTTATTTTTCCTATGCTGCAGAAGGATGAACTCACAACCATTCTGAACTTTCCCATACAGACATAAAGCATGTGCAAAAAAGCCTGAAATTCCAGCTTTTCCACTCTGTCATTCCCTCAGCAAGACAAAATCACTGAGACCACTTAGAATCAAGACCCGCTCCATCTTCTGATAGAGATCTGCATGACAAAGTTTTCTGGTGATGGTACTTGGGCCACTGCTGATCTTTCAAATGTTACATGAAACACGAAATCACTCGGCTGGAGAGCAGGTTATCCTCTAGGCCTCATATACATAAGAAAACTCTCCAACAGTTGTGACTGAGAGAGTCTCAGAATAGCCATCAGTCATGATACTTTACTTTAGGAATTCACATACACAGGTTCACAAGTTAGACTGTCAATACAAGAACTTGTGGTATTTATATACATATTGTTCCCATTGGCTACGAATTAGTAGCTGTCAGAAAGGTAGAAATGCCTAACATTAGCAAAATTTTCCAGATCACAGGTTTTAGAAACTTCATCCGGCTTTTAAAATCAGCTCTAAACACACTTCTATAAGAAGAGATATATAAAATGCAAAAAGCCCATGTCTGGTATCATTCACAGCAAGAACAAAGCAGAATTTTTTGGCAAAATCAGGAAAAAGTTTTATGTGAATGGAAACAATACAAGGTAAGCAGGTAATATGCACACAAAAGGCATTTGGGGAGTTACTTTTAATATAGGGGGGTTTGTGTGCACTTTGGAGGAAGCAGTACCACTTGTTAAAATGTACACTTTAAGTTAGTCTTCTCTTAGGAGTTAATAGGGAATTAATCATCTGTACACCAGGGGAGAGTGGTTTGATCAATACTGAAACTATAGCCTTCACTGAGGCAACATATCTAATAAGTACATCTTGAATAAAATTCCTTCATGCACTGACTCATTTTTCTTAAAACATGAAACCAATAAGCATTAGAATCCTTTTGGAGTGAGGATGATCTCAGCAACACTTCTGACTGGTCTAACCAAAGTGTACCCATCTATACATCCACAGATAGGCAGTAAGCACATCTAATACATTATTAACACAGAGTAAAAATAATAATGGATCAAGAATTAAACTTTCATGAGCAATATGAAGGTCTGGTGTTGTGGCTATAAAAGAAAAAACTAACCCAAACCCCATATTTATCTAAATTAACAAAGAAAGTTAGAGATTTCCTTCTCAAGCAAATAACTAGGGTGAAAAAAATCATTATACAATTTGAAGCTTTTCACTGTGAGAGTAAATGCAGTAAAGAGTGTTGAATAGTTATGATTTTTACAGAATTATATTAATTGAAGCATTCTAAGAGAAGTATTGTATCTAAAAAGTATAATAGAAGCCCAAAGATCTCTTTTGATTCATTCTGCCTTTTACCATTTTCTTTTATTTTTCGTGGCTGATCAGGGTGTCAAGTTGGAGTAAAAGCCTGGCATGAAGAACATGCTATATTTGGTATATCCAGATGAACTTTATGAATGTATAGGTAAATTATTCCCCGAGTTCTCTATCCAGTAGTCAGAGGATTTAACCTATTGATTTACTTACTGTGGGGCCTGCAAGTTACTCTAATAAATTAATAAACTCTAATAAACCTTCTGATGCACCTCTTATTTTATGTAATGAGTAGGAAAAAAAAGAGAATTGTAAAGATTGAAAGTCAGATATCTGCAAATCAGAAACACAATAAAGCTGTGAGATTTTTAAGCAATTCCCCTACTTTCACACATTTGCAAAACTATTTCAGCTAATGCAGATTGCTTTGGTGGGACTGATGTAGTGCAGACAGCTGATTTGCTCTGTAGTTTTTAAAGGAATAAGTAGAGGAACAGAGATACTCAAGAAGTAATGCTTCTCCTAATTCAGAAGAAGCATTTGGTATCTACTTGGTTTGTTATACCAATGATGCCGTTTAGAAATACTGCTTTTGGTACCTGCAATTAAAAAGCTCACTACTTTTGCCAGACCTCTGCCACCAGTCACCAGCCAACTATTTCCAAGTGCTTAGCAAGAAATCCACTGCTGAGAATAATGACTTTGGCACAACTGTGGCTCTTGCTTCTGTCTGATCACCCTGTGTCTTGTGCAGACAGGTGAAGTGCTCTTTTGACAGCAAAACAGCAGAAATTGAGGCCTGTGTCTTAAATGAAACAATGAAAATGTCAGTTGAACTGAACTGCAAATTGTGGTGACTTACCCACTTCTAATTGTAAATTGTGGTGATTTACCCACTAACTGCTAAGACAAGGCAGGAAAATAGTGTAGAGTGGACAATCAATGTAAGGAATCACTATGAGAAAGAAAGATGTTCATAGTCATAGTCAGTGCTTGCAGGGAATGGAGACAAAGACTTTGCCCTCACACCACCTCAGGCAACTCAGATTTACTATACAAACCAAAAAAGTTTTATGCCAGAGAAAAGAATAACTGGAGGTTTTGTGAGGAAGGGGGGGAAAAAAAGTACTATTGCAGTTTAAAGAAGATACACTTCTACCAAAGTATAATGGGTAAAAATGGGCTTGAAACCCAAATTGTTGAGTCACAGTTTACCATTTCAGAGAAATACATGCATCAGAACCATATTACTTCAATGTCTTATTTTACTGAAATTTTTATTACATAATTTTCAAATTAACTCTGTGGTAGTGCTGTTTGGGAAAGGGGTGAACAGAGATTTTAAAAAGGCACTCAGAATATATATGAAAACTAACATGACTACTGCAAGCATCTAAGCAGAATTCCTTGGGTGGGTGATTTGTTCTTATGAGACAAATGCCACTAGGCCATGTGTGCTCCAATTCTTCAAACATTTGTATTCACGATTTTAACATTTGTATTTATCCCTCCCTAGTAGTCCTTATATGTCCAGTTGTCCCAAACCAGTTTCTTTAATGCACTCTTGAGAAGGGCCATGGTTGAGTGCACATGTGGGAAATGTCCAGACAGCAAGGCAAGTCAGCTGCAACTCATGAGCAATCCAGACCAGTTTTAATCATAGAACAGTTTGGGACTAGCAGGGACATCTTCACCTACATCAGGTTGCTCAGTGTCCTGTCCAACTTGACTGTGGATGTTTCCAGGCATGGGACATCTACAGCCTGGGAAATCTATTCCAGTATTTTGCCTTCTTCATTGTAAAAAAATTTTTCCTTATAACCAATCTAAGTCTTGTGGCTGTTACAGGATAGGCAAAGAGGTCCTGCTGCAATAGCAGATGCTGCCTAAACTGATCAGCCAGGAAGAAAAAGGCACTCTCACTGGTTCTTTCAGGTACAGAGACAATTGTCCTGGCTCACAGGCCTGGGAAAAACAGAGCTTTCTACAATAAGGAAGACAGCTGAACTGAGCCTTATTAATCAATGATGTAAGTAAGAAAAGTAGAAAGTAAAAATTAAATGGAGGGAAAAAACCAACGGCAGTCAAAATAACTTTATTTTCAAATATTTGAGATAAAACTAGTAATAAAGAGGAAAACAAAATGTCAAAAGGTTATTATCCTGTCAGTGCCCCATCTACTAGTGTTTTCAAGCCCTTGATTAGCTTCAGTATCTTGTGTTGTGAAGAGCTTGGCTTGCACTTTGAGGTTAATAAGTGCAGTAAGAGATGCAATGCCCTAACTGCTCCTGTTTTCTCAGCAAACAGATGATAAAGAGTAATTATCATTCACTGATAACTGAGTGTCTCTCTTTTTAGATCTTGTATTCTCCATAAACTGATTTTTTACTTGGAATAGAATTTTCAAGAAATCAGTCTGTCAACATAATATGGTCTTGTTATTGCAATACTTTAGCTTGTAAACAACTTTTCCACTCTTTCCCTCTTTTAGATTGACTGATTTATATAAGTCATGTCACATTTATGATTAACAGTGAGCTATTTACACAGGGACTTAACCTCTCTTGGAAAGCTACAGACACTTAAAATTCAAAATCACTTTTTGGAAAGCTATAGAAACTCCTGTCTTTTAAAAATGGGACAGAAGTAATTTATCAACTATAATACAATGAAGGCAAGAAGAACAAAACCAAAACCACCTGTAAGTCATTATTTTAGTGTTTACTGAACAGGTACAACTTAATAGTTAAAAACAGAAAATCCTGATATCTGGGGATTGAATTTCAATTTGGCCTTATCTAGGACAAATGTCACTCAGAAGCTGGAAGATTGCAACAGGAGGAGAGGATGAGATTTTCAATAACTGCCAGCAGCATGTGCACTATAGGAGAGATCAGGGTCCTGACCAAGTGTTCACTGTATATTCGATTCTCAACAGTTTTGAGAATCCTTAGACCATGTTTCTCTCCTCCACTTGAGGAATGAACTAAATACCCTCTACTCCTTAGAAGGGTAAGAGTGTTGAAAAATGTATTCGTTTACACTCAAAAAGTGTACTTTTTCTTTCTTTTTTTCATCCACAAGTTCAAAAACGTCTCTTTCTTTCAACTGCTTTTTTAAACCTTTGAAGCTTGGCAATGAGATCGATGCACTTAAGAAGAACACTAAAATGTTAAATCTACTGTTTCAAAGAGGGCCATTTTGATTCTGATTAGAATTTCTTTAAATGCAAGTCCAAAACCTGTGGAAAATTAGTCAACATTATTCACTTGCAGCAAACAGTTGGAGACCCCTCATTGCCAGCATCGCAACCTTCTTAATTTATTTCAATCACAATATTTAATATGACATCTCAAGACATCTGTTTGAAACTTACCCTCCTCATTTTGCAAAATCTGTATGCCTGAATACATAGAAGCCATGCATTAAACATGATCAAAAGGGCATTCTGAAGATGTGCCCTTTCACCAAGAAAATATTAGGGTTGAGTAAAAGTACATCCCCCCAACCCCTCCAAATCTCCCCTTAATAAAGGGCTAACATTTAATCTCAGTTTACACTTGGATCTGAACATTCCTAAACAGTGCAATTCCACACAGCTTAGAAGAGTTACTTAGAACAGAGTCTGGTTACAGACCTTGAAGTAAAACATTCTGCTCTGCTCACAGAGATTTAACCCTGACTGTGCCAGCTATTCCACTGTCTGATGGCCTATGAGCCAGCTTATTCACCTTGTAGCTGTTCTCCACCCTTCCTTCCTTTCTTCCCCCCCCTAAACTGTGCTACTGTGAAGAATGAAAGGAGCAGTGACACCAAGAACTGATTTATGGGGGATAATTTTGTGCCTTTTATCCAATGACAAGATGATGTGAAGGACTGAAATACAACTTTGGGAATGGGCTCAAAGCTTCTTTAAGCCAAATTCCCTGACTACTGGGTTGTAGAAGCAGGTATATTTTTAGTCCATTCCTATGGCCTAACACATCATTGATTACCTTCTGCAGAGATGAGATTTGAGCATCTGATCCAATCTCTAGGATTTTCTCTAAAAAAGAATGGCATGAACATGTTACCAGTGTCTGATTAAAAGAAAGGTATGAGCTTTACTTCATTACTTTATTTTCAAGAGCAATGCACAGATAATCCCTTTCAAGGAAAGGTTTCTGATACTTCTGGTCCTTAGTTACCACTGCCTTAGAAAGGCAGAATTTGACATGCAACACTATCAAATTACCATACAACTTTAATCTTAATCCCCCCACTCCTTATCCCTCCACTTCACCCCCTCCCCCAAATATATGGGGCCCCAGACAGCAAAGTCCTTATTCTTAGGGCCAGGTGGCTATAAATCTGGCATTGCTGTAGCTGGTGCAGCTCACGTCTCATTCATAGAGTAGGGTGACATGGCAAAACTGACACAGGTGTACACATAAGACTTCTGAGAAGGGTTTCAGTGGCTCACCTTGTTCAGTTCACCCATCTTCAGTCAGCTCTGCCCAGGCTTACAGGTGATATTTTCCCTAATCATGTAAATCCTGACATTAAGAAGCAGCAGTTTCTGTCTTTGTCCATTATTACTGCACTCTTTTACAGTATAAAAATCAGAGCCTGGTTTTATTAGATTCTCTCTTTTGCCTCCCATCCCTCCTTCAGAGTGGAAGTGAGAAAGAGAAAGACAGTAATTAAAAAAAAAACAAACCCTAGAAATCAAAAGTATAACATTTCCCACTGTTAACTTCATGATTTTAGATTTTGCCAAGCAGGAAAATACATATTGAAACACAGCCAACATTTATAATCTTAACTCTTGTTCTAACTTAATTTTCCTTTAAGGTTCTAACTGCAGGTGTTTGGGGGTTTTTTGCCTCTCCAGTTTAAGACTGCATGCTTGTTGCATCCGACCAACTTTGCTGAGCTATTGAGTTCCATTACACACACACAAAAGTACAGTATCACCTCATAAAACACTTCCAAGCTTCATCATCTGAGTAAAGATATGACAAGGCTGTTTATCAGTAGGTAATAAGACAGATAATTTAACTGTACAAGCTCTAATTGGTCTAATTCACTAACTGACCTCTCACCACTTGATTCACTAGTACAATTGAGCTCTGATAAAGCCTTTAATTGTAAATTGCACACAGCTGTGAGCTGCTTCTCACGCTGGCACAAAAACACTATCATCGACTGTTTCATCTCTGCGACCTGCTAATTTGGAGCATATGTAACTGTTTTTAATGCTGAAGGCTTGACATACCACAAACAGCAGATGTTGCAGCTGCCCCTGAGACGCTTTATTTAATTCAATTACGTCTTTTGGAGATATGTAAAAAAGCTAGGCGAGATGAGAGAGGGCAGGAGAATGTTAAAAATGGAGCCCCTGGTTGAGGCCCAGGTGGCTCGATAGGCAAATGATTGGGTGAATGTCTAAATGATCTTTTTAATTGAGTAGACTGACGGCTAATCAGGGTCATGAAGTGTTATCACACTGATGAGCTGAGTGGAGCCCTGGGCTGCTCTGCAATTAATGCTGCTTTTGTGAAAGGAGAAAAAAGGAAGATAATGTATACCATCTGGCAATTGTTTATGATAAAAGCAGCAGTTTGCTACAAATTCAAGTTAAATGCTATTCATAACATTATTTCTTCTGCTGCTGTGGAGGGCAAGGACATAGAGCCCAGGCCTTTGTCTGACTTTCTCATTCTCTTTCAACAAGCAAAACATTCATTTGCTTCCACGTGTGTTATTATTAATTATTTGCCTGCTTGCTAATGTATGGCCCAAATGATGCTCTCTTTGAAATGCCATGAATAAGTCCAGCAATCTAGGTTTTGGGTGCTTCATGCCAAAGCATCCAATGAGACAAAAACAAAGCTAAGGTTTTAACTTGTAGCTAAAAGACAGAGAAAACAAGCTGTTTTGGGAGTATTGGGTACCCATCCCCCTGCCCACTTCCCCTGCCTGGTTTCATTTTAAAGAGTTTGAATCCTTGAAAGACACACTTAAGAATTCAGAAAAAAGCATGATTCTGAGAAGGACGGGCGATACTGAAGGTGGCCAATGTCTGTGTGGAAGGGTTTCACTGGGCCTAAGAAGGCTTGGCTTTGCAAAAGAGAGAAACAGTTCACCAGCAGGTCAGGGGTGTTTTTGGGACTTGGCTTTCTAGCAAGGTATGGAGAAGTAGACAGGTACTGGTGACAGCATAACACTGAGCTAAAAGCTATCATCTCTCTAAGCAGAACATTATTCTACTACTAGGTAGAAGGACACGATAAGTGGAAAAAAAAAATCCTGCCAATTCTTAAATTTTAAACTACTTGCAAGCTGGAAAAAATACTGCTGGGGCACTCCTTAAAGAGGACAACCAGCAGTCAAGTTAGGGAAAATTTAACAATATATAGTGTCACTTCTGACAAGAAGATGAAGTCTTGGCTTAAAACTCAGATATTAAGAGCTTATTTATTGCTTACAGATTAGTTCTGAAAATCACGTCGTTCCAGTTCCTGACTGTGACACGAATATATGCATGTCCTTAAGAGAGTCACTTAACTTGTACGTACTTTGTCTAACAGAAAATCTAACCCAATTTTTTTAAAAATCAACACTCAAGTCAAAGTTGATCAAAATTAATGAGTATCTGTTTTGACTCCCCTTTAAAACTTCTAAGGCTAGAGACTGTCCCTCTGCCAGAAAAGTTGGAAAGAACTGAACTTTGTAAAGATTCTGTAATTCTTGGTGTGCTGGAAGTACATTTTGTGTCTCAGTTCTTTCATTATGTTTTATACAGGGAAGGTTTCGGGAAGGTTTCGGGAAGGTTTC
>VZTZ01014537.1:499370-509969 GCA_013400955.1 Drymodes brunneopygia
GAAGGGAAGGGAAGGGGAAAAAGAGTGAAGAGTTGGAAAATAAAATCAATAGGAAGGCATAGTCTGCAGGAGGACTTTAAAGAAGCTGAGAGATCCTCAGCTCTAACTGACCTGGCTGATGTGGTGCACAGTACATGACACTGCTCCAAAGTAGTGTAGGCAGGAAAGAGCAGCACTGCTGGTATCACAGTGCAGACCCCAGCACAGGTGAGCCGTGTTGGTTCAGCAGGAGGCTGGCACAGCCAGACTGCTTTGAGATTCTTCTTAGTCCATGCTGCTTTCTGGTCCAGCAGTGCTATGCTCCGATCTACATGTAGATATGTATTAAAATCTGAATTATAAATACAAGTTGAAATTGTTCTACAATACTTCATGAATAAAGGCAAATCAAATGTTTATCTGTCCCCAGGCTCAGCTGATGGATTTAAATACCCAAAACGGGCCAGATGAATAGTGGGTCAGTGCACTTATTTCTCACTGATCATAAATCCTTGCCTTCATAAAACAGGTATACCATCTTGGAAAAAAGTGTTTCAGATTCAAGAAACAAGTGTATTCTGAGAAAAACATTCTTAAGAAAATTCCCAACTGTATCTCTTCAACAACAGCTGTTCATAAGGCTACGTTATCACCATGGTAGTGAGAGACACAAAAGAGTTTTTATACTAAAGAATTGAAAAAGAATATTACCCTACTTTATATTTTAATAAGGGCAGAAAAACAAAATACTAGGGAGGAATGCTGTGATAAGCGTATGTTGTGAGTTGTGCTGGGAAGAAGTGCCTGCTGAGGGTGTTTAGAGAGTACAGGAAGTTATCAGATATTGTAGCAGGCAGCAGCTCTTGTTAAGATGACAGAGTTAGATAGAAACGTTGCTACTAACACCACGCTTTAGAAGACAGCTTAAAATAATACTCCAGATAGTCTTTGTGGCACTTTGAAATCATGGCAATAAGCTCTGAATTATGGATGAATGCTGCTTTATTTTAGTTAATAAAGGTATCCCACACTTTCTCTCAGACTAGTATTAGACACAATGAAAAAGAAACATTCTTTCCAAGATTTAATATGCTATTTGAGTTCTCTTCTGTGATCACAGTTTCCTATTCTCTTTCTGATTTTTTCGCTACAGACTAATGTAAAATCTTCACACATGAAAAAGAATTTGTAATGACACTTCTACTTATTTTTGGAAGAGTTTAGGCCTTCTATATTTTACATACTTATAATGAGACAGCATATGAATGCTATTGCTTTAATTTCATTATGGTATGACAGAAGTTTTTCCAGGATGACTGGGACTACATGAATGGCTGAACTTTCATTTTTATGACTGGACATAAAAACAGCATCATTTTTAGTGAACTAGGTAATTTGTTTCAGTTCAAAGAAAGAAAACAAAGAATAACACTGTGTTGGCAGCCTGAGAAGTCCTCTGGAAGTTTAAACCTGAATTAAAGGCCCTGAATCTAGGAATATTTGAATACTTTGTAGGACTATTCCAACATAAGAGATTAAGAGAGAACTATCTAAAAATATACTCTCCCAAATATTTGGTTCACAGTCCTATCTCCATGCAAATTAAGAGAAGGAAGAAATTATTTTTCCTTTATCTCAACGCTATGACAAATATTTGGACCACTGGACCATTAAAATAAAATTTTGTACTTCCTCTTACTAGGAACAATAGGGCCTTGTTATATTAAAAGTGAGCTTAAAATGTTCTGCCATATAGACTCACATTTACTATGCTACAAGTATGTCTGTTGGAAAGGAATGCAAAAATCTCATCTGGGCAATTAAATCACTATGCATTTTATCCATAAAATTATGAATACCGATTTACATGATTTCAGCATTTCATTGAAACATCAATAACCATTCACGTAGCTCCTAACATCTATTAAATATAAAAATATCTAATATCAGTTCGTAGGTGTCAGGACCGTGGGCAACCTTGGGATAGGCTGCCGGTGGTCGTGGTGTCTCTTTGTCCCCAGGACCAAGCCTGTGGTCAGCCGCAGGGGGAGAGCAGTCTCTCCAAGAGACCCATGAGCCCAGAGAGAAGGTTTTGGGGTTCTTGTTGGTTTCCCAGATCCACGACTGCTGACGGAATAAGGAGAGACTCTTGGAGTGGCAGTAACAGGAGTTCACTTAGTTAGATCCATCTCCCAAGAGCCCAGAACAAAGGCTGTGCGGGAGGTTTCATACAAAGGCGGTAACCAATCAGGGATAGGGTAAGGGGAGGAGTTGGGGCGGAGCCAGGCTAGCTCAACCATTGAGCTGGAGAGGGAGGAGGGAACAGGGATACATAACTAATCAGTAACTATACTACAATGAACTTTCTGGAACAAGGGAGGAGTGGAACTTAGGATTGATACATAGGGTAACCAATAATAAAACACAGGGGTGGGGAAATATAGAACAGGCCTAAACCATAGTAACAGGATCAGGGGTGAGCTTCCTTGAGAGTGGATTTGCCCACCAAGGAGAGGAGTCCAGAGTTGCAAGGGGCTTCTTTACAGAAAGAGCAACTCCTACAAACATCCTTTCTTGGAAGGAAAGTACCTTAAACTTTTTTAAAAATCACAGGTTGGCGCAATGACTTACAGACTCTTTAAAGTAAAATGCATCTGAAAAGTAAAGCTGCTTTGCCTACAGTTCAGTATTCAATATAGAGTCCAGTCTGCTCCTCCCACAGAACTCCCGTACTTTGCATATGACTGGGGGAGAGACCAGGATATAAATTAAAACTCACAGAACTGCCCTATGTGTTCATAAAATCCACTGTTGGTGCCCAAGGAGAGGAGAAAAAAACCCCAAACTTCTGGGAAGGATTGTTCTTTCAGTTCCAGTGTTACCAATAGCCACATGATCTCCCTGAGCAGGGGTTTAGCCAGAATTTTAATCCTAAAACTACTCCTGCATTCAGCCATAAGCAGTGCCAGAGCATTACACTGGGAAGACATTTCAGCTCCATCATAATTTTACCCAGGAGACTGAATTCCAGAGGCACAGCGATATATGTGTGAAAACTTGCTAGATACATTATCTTCCCTAGATAAAAGCACAGGCAGGGAAACATAAGGTAGACTTACACTGCTACCCCTCTGAACATAATAAGACAAGATTTTTGCTATGTTTTCTTCCAAATTTACCTAGAAATGTGAGTATTCAAAGTGAATAGTTATGCTAAATGGTGAGGAAATCTTTATGTGAAATATTTTCATTCATCTAACTTATGTGAATAATATTCTGGAAATTACTCTGTCCCTCTGTTTAGTGTAAGCACCTAACTTTAGCCTACCTTAGGTTTATAACAAGGATGTTATTCAGAACAATTATATTAGATTACATGAATATTCCCCATGGGGTCAAAATCCAAAAGCCAACTTTAAAAAATCTTGGTTGCTAAGTTTGTATATTCATCAAATTAATTTTAATTAGGTGAAGTAAGGCCAACTATGTTTTGCAATGCAGTGTACAATCCCAAAATAAATCTGTGAATGAAAACATCCTAATTCAAACACAGGTTGATGTAACTCAGAACATCCTAATTGCTCTTGGGAACATGAGTCTCATAAAGTACATATAAACTGTGTCATCTTGACATAAAGCACTCCTGTTTCCTGGAGTTTTCTACTGAGTTTGTTTTAAGTTTATGCTAAAATAAAAAGGAACTATTTTCAAGAGCACAACAGACAGTTAGATGTCTAACTCCAGGCAAAGTCAACACCTGAGACAGCATATTACACCAAAATCTTGGGAAGATTTCCAAAGCCTCTATAAAGAAATAGGCAGAATTAACCACCGATAGCTAAGTGCAGTTTTGTAACCTATGTAAGACAATTCAAGATTGTTCTTCTGCCAAAAAGGTTATTCCTGAGTTCCCACCACCTCAAGGCCATAAATTTTATTGTATTCTTCTTGAACTGGAATGAAGAAAAGCACAAGTTTTTACCTTTTTTGTAGGATTATTTTTCACTTTGACCAAGGTACAGAAAAGAATGAGTATGTGGAGGAAGGCAGGAGTATTGTAACATTAAATTACTTATAAAGTTGAAGAGAGCAAAGCAGAAGGTGCAAATTGTAGTTACAGCTTACATTTAGACATCAGAATCCCTACGCCTCTTCAGCCCAGTTAGCTCTTCAGGGGTACTATTAAGTATATGTTAGACATACTAATTAGATACTAAGCAAATATAGTATTTATTAGATATACTTGAAGCTTTCTAGGTATTTTAAGACAATACAGACACAGCTATGTAAATACTTGGAATTTAATCCTTAGAAATCAATGTTCTGTATACAGACACATGGCATTTGTTAAAATTCAAAGCAAATGTGTTTTCCAAATCACTTAGAAAGAGGAGAGAGCAGACAGAATGATCTAAATTACTCATCAATGCCTACTGAGAAATTCCATGCTGCTTCTGTGTCTGTCCTCAATTCTCAGGTACACTGGTAATTTCTCCAAAGCGCCTGCTTACATTTTTGTGTGTCATACTAATAAGGCATCAATACTTTTAAAACATTATCATTTTGGGGGTTAAACCCAGACCAGTGGACAAAACCAAAAAAACCCACCCCTCAATTGTTAAAAATTTTCCTTTTGATTTTTTACCCTATTCTGCAAGGCATGACAATACTCAGATTATTACAAGTCATGTCTCTCATAATAATGTAAACTAAGTTGTAAAGCACCTCCTCATTATTTTCAAAACAAGCAGATTAATTTTCAAACTGTCCTAAATTTTTGTCTCCTTCCATAATAATTTTAAAGGCATCTTTCTAAGGGAAGAAAAACAAACCTAAGAAATATAAAAAAATTAATGTTTTATTTAACTCTAAAAAATATTTTTGCTCCCCCACACTTCTCATTCAGACCTGCAACTTCACCGGAGCAAAAGAATTCTTTTCTCACAAAACTTCAGCCTAAGAACATTTGCATAGAATACAGTATTTCTAACAATGAACTGCAGTCCAGACAGGTCAGTGATGGACTGAGAAATTTGGGACTGTTCAGCCTGAAGAACAGCAGGTTGCATGGAGACCTCATAGCAACCTCCCAGTATCTGAAGGGGAAGCCAGAAGAGGACTCTTCACCAGGAACTGTAGTGATAGGACAAGGAGTAATGGGTATAAATTGAAAGAGGGAAAATTTAGGTGTTTAGGAATGTTTCCTAGGAATTTTTATGAATAATTTAGATATTAGGAAGAAATTCTTTATTGTGAGGGTCCAGAGGCACTGGGACAGGCTGCCCAGAGAGGTTGTGGATCCTCCAGCCCTTGCAGTGTTCAAAGCCAGGCTGGATAAAGCCTTGAGCAATCTCGTCTAGTGGGAGGTGTCTCTGGCCATGGCAGGGGGCATTAGGACTAGATGATCTTTAAGGTGCCTTAACATTCTGTGAATGTATAATTCTATAATTCTAAAAAGTCAACCAAATGTTTTGAAGTTTTTTAATAAAATAAGTGGCCACAAATCTTCCTTTCTTGAAGAAAGTGTGTATGTTTGAAGTGACTGCTGTTTCAAGCACCTCTGTTCTGCCTCCATTCTGTATACCTTAGATGAAGCTCAGATACAGATTACTTTCTTAAAACTTACTAGACAGCCTGGGAAATTTTTGTTAATAATGACTAGGAATTAAATTTTAATGTAAAAACTATTACAGTGTATAAATAGAGTGTATTCACTGCTAACAAAATTGCAAAGTAGCTCTTATAAGCAACTTATATTTTTAGAAAGAAGTGGGAAGAAAGCAAAAAAAGGCTTCTTTCTGGTTTGTCATGGTGTACAAGATCCCCAGTGATATCTGTTCTCTTTCCAGGACAGCAGACATTGGAGTACAGCAACAGAGCAGTATCAACCCAGTCCGATGCTCCTTGAAAAATGAGTGTAATAATGATCCCTGTGAATGCAGTTCTCATGATTCACTTCCAGAAGGGGCAATGCTGGAGATTACACAAGGTGAGGTTCAGCAGCATCCACTGTGCATACACCAATATTTGCAGGGGGGGAATCAAGCCTGGAACCTGTTCTTGTGCTGTGGTATTCCTTGGCCAGAAGAAACCACGAAATACCCACACTCACATATGGATTTGTTTCCAGACCACAGAAGTTTAAAGAACATTTGAAAAATACTTTGAAGGAAAACAAGTGAACTTTTAATGATAAACAACTTCTGTGAGACTCTATATTTATATTACTCAGTTCCATGCAGAGCTAACAACAAAGGGCATGAACAGTCTGCGGTGTTCCATGGTCTATCACCCTGCAAAGCTCACAGTGGGAGCCCAGCTCTGTTCTGTGCCTCCACCAACGACTTAACAAGGTTTTGGCTAGCATCCCTCCCCCTGCCCTGAGTCGTCCTGCAGTCTGGGGATGCGCGATCTGGATGGTGAGAGAGCGAGCTCATGCTAATGAACCCTCCTTATCATGCGGCCTTCATGCCTAATTCATCAGGTGCTTTGGAGAGTGATCAACTCATCAACAGCCACATGGTGACTGTTTTACCTCAAGACTGGTGTATGCTGTCTTTTGGTGCACCACTGTGGTTAAAAAGACTGTGCAGACAAGTCTCTGTTGACAGATGAAATGTTACCAACACCTCTCCTTATTTATTCACTGCCTACTGGACTCCTTTTCCAGTATTAACAAAATTAAAGTAAAACAAAGTGAAAACCAAAAGATCAAGCAAAAACAACATAGAGGAGATTTGAAATAATTCCACATCCTGAGTAGAATATTTTAGAAAAAATATTATCTCTTGATATATATATATATATATATTTCAATGCATTTAAGACAATGAGAGATATTCTGAACCCTTTCTTACTTTTCTGAAAGGTTTTGAGTACACTACCATTGTGACTGCATATGCAGATATCCAATGCCTCCTACCTATTCTATTTTACTTTTTACCCAATACCTGCCAGTTTGCTGTCTGCTATGTCTTCCTCTGGGTTTTTTTGTACAGAGAATCTCACTATCAGCAACAGGCTGAGGGTGCTGCCAAATGCAGGTACACATGTGCACATAGACACAGAAAGAGAACAAATTTTCCCTCACTTCTCCTTCACTTACTGGCTTTAGACCTTGCACAGCACTATAGTATAGTAGCCCTTGAATCTTCACATTCAATTTTGGAGATTTAAACTCTTCATGTGGTGATGCAGTTTCTTTCCTCTCAGGAATAAGAAACCTTAGTAAGTATTCATTAGAAAAAAAATATGTTAAAGCACAAATGGGCAATCTAATCTGATTGGTAGAGAAAACAATCTCTGCCTAGAAACAGAAATTAAAATTATACCAGTCATATGTCCTGCAGATTCTCCAATGACTTGTTGAACTGCAATAGGAAACTTTGGATTTACATTTGGCTTTCACAATTCAACAAAATCTTATTAAAAAATGACGTGAACAAAACCAGGCCAAAATTCATAAAATAATATCCATGTCCTGGAAAAAAATAAAGAACCAGCCCTCACAATGCAACATCAACTTTACCCATACAAATTGCATTAGGTGTTTGATTCTTTACTCTTTCTTGAAATGCTCATATTCCTTAGTAGATTAATATACCCTTTGTTGCTGTTGTGGCTTTAAAACACAGTATGGCCACAGCTTTTCTGGGGAGAAATTTAAGGATGCACACTTCTGTCTGGGTGCAGAGCAACCTCTGCTGTTCATACTCGCTTTTTGGCACTGATGGACAAGGGAAGGTTTGAGGTCAAAAATACTCCTAGCTGGCTGTCCCTCCTTGGTAGGAAAATGGATTTTTAAAGTGCTTATCCTCAGGCTGATGGGAGTTTTTGAACCTGCCAGTCTTGTTTGGGTATGTAAGGTAGTTACACATAACCATGTACATGAATGTGTGATTTATGTCTTCCTATGTGAAAATATTTTAACACCTTTCTGGCAGTGCAATAATTTCAAGTTTTTAGTTTGCTAAAACACCCAAAGATCAACCTTAAAGAGAGTCAGATCCCTCTGCTGAGTCATGATCTGACTTGTATTTCTGAAGATCGATGACATGATCAGGGATATTCACTGCCCTTACTTCACTCATGCTACTTTAGGGTATTGGTATCCAACTTGATCAGCCTATTTCTTCCACTTATTGAGCACTGTCTGACCTTTCACTGTGCCTGAAGTCTACTGGAGAGGCATGAAGATTTAATTGATAGCTTCGCAAAAAGTTTCCCTGAAGTCAAAGGAATGAGACCCTCTGGTTAGCTCTAGATGTCTGAAATAAAAAACAAAACCCATACTCATAGTCCTTTGAAAACTGAAGTCCAGTTTCCATTTTGAAGGGGTTTGGATTTGGGGCACTAAAAACCCAATTGGTTTTCAAACCACCACCTGAGCAAAATTAGATAACTGGTTTTTGACAGATTTTAATTGGAACCTTTCTTTATTGTTCTGCAGGACCTAGTAATCACTGATCTATAAAAATTTTGTTTGTTGTCTTTGTTTCACTGCAAAGTTTACATTATGGTGTCCCGTCTGTAATTTAAAAACCTTGATCATAATTATAAATTCAGGAATCTTAAGGAAGGCATTTCTGAAGAAGTACGAGAAGATAAGGGCCTAAAAAGAAAATCTTTTACTGGGTTTATAGCTCATAGGCCTCTCTCAATATGGCCTTTAAAACCTGAAATAACTTCATATAAATTTATCTGCAGAACATCCAAGCAGAAGCACAACTGTTTGCAAAAGTTGAGGAAAAGCATTTAAGTCTACTTGGCATCATTTCAGTTCTTTACAAATCTATTACATGAAAAAAATCTTAGCTCCAGGGAGCTAAGCTATTGTACCTGAACTGGAAGGTCTGACCCAGATATGGATTGTACCTATTATGTAGAGACCATCAATTGACAAACATTTGAAAGTGTTCAGAGTACCAACACGAATAATATAAAAAAAACCCCAAAAAACATTGGCACAAAAACATATCATAGAACACCTGCGATACAACAAAGAAGCTAGTGCTTGTTCATTGTGAACAGACATTTTCAAGTGTTTTGCAGTTTTTGCTTTGTTTTGTAACAAGTTTAGTGGAATTTAAAAAAACACAAAAAAATGCCTGGCTTTCAGAAAAATGCTTCTTTTAAAGAAAATCTCAAAAGTTATGCCATGATTCTGGGCATGTGATCTGGGAATTTGGAGTACCCAGAGCACTCATCAGAATTTGGGGGAGAGGAACAGGATTTCTTTATTCTTTTAAAGTTGTGATTCAGCTTGAGTGGATTTCAGACAATGGTGCCCAGTGAAAACCAGATCTACAGGAAACTTGGACAGAGCGTCAAGGAGATCTTGGAGATGTGGGCTGAGGAGGAAGACCCAATTTTTTCTTTGACAATCAGGTTTGGAAAATGGAGTTCAACCTGCAAGTGAACTTGATTGATTTTTTTTACATGTGTAAACCAGAAGCTCGCATCATCAGAATCCACATACTCTGACCCCCATGCCAAAAGAAACCACGTGATCTGCTTCATACATGGACCTATTGTTAGTGCTGCATGCCTTGAGTGCCTGCTTTAAACTTTGTGCATCAGTCAGGGTCATACTAAAAAGAAACATTTTTATTCATTTCTTTTAATTCAGGATGGAGCTAAATGAATCAGAGTTTTTCCTTTGATTTCTGTATCATTGTGTTTAATATCTACAACACCCCAGCTTTTTTTTTGGGTTTATAAAGCAACTTAAGGTGAAAAAAATATGCCTTTTTGAGGATACTAGAGTCATTCTCAAAAGTAATAGAAGAAAATTAGATTTCAGGGGGAAAACACCTCTGAATTTTCCCCTATGTAGCATCCTTGACTGCAGTCTAGAGCAGAGCAAGAGATGTGTGCTTTCTATGCAAGTGCAATATCAAGCACTACAAATGTTCAGCTTAGAACTGTCAAGCCAGACATAAAATATTGATACCTCACATTGGCAGGGTTAATACAGTGTTATTTTAATTGCAAACACACTGTGGGTGATTAGTCAAACTTGGTGCGTCTTGAATTCTAAGATAAAAATGCCTTCGGGCTGGACCTCCTATGCAATTAGCACTATGACCCTCATGTGCTCTTCTCTGTTATTAATATGATTGGTCTAATATGAGTATTAGACATCATTCATTAACCTGTTGTGAACCATCTTAAATACCATCTCTGAATAATAGACTACATTCCTTTTTCTAAATCCATTTACTGGTAAGGAAAGTGAAAAGGATGAAGACGAGCTTTCTCCATTACATCGACTGGTATAGTGTTAAGCAATATGTACTGTCTGAAATTATGAAAGAGCAAATTAAATAACAGGGCATATCTGGCTTATTAGTAATGGATGATCAGGTGCTCATTATGTTGAATTTCCACCCTGTTCAGAAGATGAATGCACATGCCAGAACAGAAATATGTTAACTGACCCTGTCTGAAAACAAACTAATTCACATCTGGAAGTTCACTGTTTTGCCAGCTTACTTTATGATGGGTTTTTTCTCCCTTTCCCTTTCCCTTTCCCTTTCCCTTTCCTTTCCTTTCCTTTCCTTTCCTTTCCTTTCCTTTCCTTTCCTTTCCTTTCCTTTCCTTTCCTTTCCTTTCCTTTCC